>JAJIBD010003809.1:0-87748 GCA_021461705.1 Cryptotis parvus | reverse complement strand
AAACTAGGAAATTCAACACCAAGAAAAGGTAATACCCTCAAGAAAAAAAAAAAACAGTACACCAGAGGAATCTATCCCTGAACACCACAACACCATGGGGAAACAAAGCAGATCCCCGCTCGAAGAACAGATGAAGGAATCGACCCTGAAGACTCAAAAAAGAATACAGATGTGCATGATCTCTCTGACAATGAAATTAGAGAAGAAATTGGTAGGATGTTTAAGGAGCTCAACCAAAAAATGGAGCAGATGTCCAATAAAATACAGGAGAACATAAACGAAGCAGTTGAAAGGGCAGTCAATAAACTACGGGAGGAAATGAGAGCAGAAATGAGAACCATGCAAATAGACATATCATCGCTTAAAAACTCAGTAGACGAAATGAAAAATACAATCGGGCTCTCAACAGTAGGATGACAGCAGCGGAAGAGAGAAATCAGTGAGACTGAAGATGAGCTGCAGAAAACACTCAGAGATCTACATAAGATGGAAAAAAGACCGGAAAATGGATCAGCAATGGAACAAAGAACAATGGGATGAAGCCAGGCGGAATGACATAAGAATCATCGGAGTCCCAGAGGGACAGGAAAGTAACCCCAAGGAAATTAAAACAGTTAAAAACATCCTGGCTGAAAAGTTACCCGAAGTTAAGGACGAAGGCATCCAGATCCAAGATGCCCGACACGCACCAGCAAGAAGAGACCCCAATAGAAAGACCCCAAGACACATCCTAGTCAAAGTAATGGATGCCATAGACAGAGACAGAATTCTTCAGGCAGCAAGATCAAAGAAGGAAATTGTGTACAAAGGAGCATCCATTCAACTTTCAGCAGACTTCTGAGAAGACACCCTCCAAGCCCGAAGGCAGTGGTGGGATATAGTAAAAAACTTAATGAAATGAATGCCTCAGCAAGAATTCTTTATCCAGCTAAACTCTCACTCAGATTTGAAGGACAGATATACAACTTCTTGGATAAACAACAGCTTAGGAACTTTGTAAAATCAAAACCAACCTTAAAAGAAGGACTGAAAGATCTACTATAAGACGAGACATAACCCAAAAAGAACAACCAACCTATTCAGAAAGATGGCACAAAAATCCCATGACAATAATCTCTCTCAATGTCAATGGTCTAAATGCACCAGTTAAGAGACACAGAGTGGCACAATGGATCAAAAAATTGAATCCAACATTCTGCTGCCTTCAAGAAACACACCTGAACAATAAGAGCAAAGACAGGCTCAAAATAAAAGGCTGGAAAACAATCCTTCACTCAAACAACCCATCCAAAAAGGCGGGGGTAGCCATACTGGTATCTGACAATATAGATTTCAGTCTGAAGAAGGTCAGAAGGGACAGTGAAGGTCACTTCTTAATAGTCAAGGGATGCATATATCAGGAAGAAATCACGCTATTAAACATATATGCACCCAACGAGGGGTCAGCAAAATACCTAAAACAACTAGTAATAGACTTCAAAGAAGACATTGACAGCAACACAATTGTAGTTGGAGACTTAAACACTGCTCTATCAACCCTGGATAGATCAATAAGATTGAAACTTACCAAGGAAATACTGGCCCTAAAAGAAGAGATGGAAGAAAGAGGGGCTGGTAGACATATACAGGGCATTTCATCCCCAAAAAAGCTGAATACACTTTCTTCTCCAGTGCACATGGAACGTATTCCAAAATAGATCACATGCTGAGCCATAAATCATACCTCCATAAAGTCAAGAAGATAGAAATTGTGCCAACTATTTTTTCAGACCATGAGGCACTGAAAATAAGAAGTTAATTGTACACAAAAACTGATACCAATACCAAGTACCTGGAAACTAAACAGCTCACTGCTGAACAACCAGCAAGTCATAAAGAAATCAAAGAGGAAATCCAAAGATTCCTGGAAACAAATGAGACTGAAGACACGAATTACCAGAACTTGTGGGATACAGCAAAAGCAGTGTTAAGAGGCAAGTTCATAGCTCTTCAAGCATTCATCAGAAAAGAAGAAAAGGCCATCATAAACAGTCTGACTTCACAACTTAAGATCTTAGAGAGTGATCAACAAAAGGAGCCCAACCCAAGCTGAAAGAAAGAAATAATAAAACTTAGAGCAGAAATCAATGAGATGGAATGTTAAAAAACAATCCAGAAGATCAACGAAACCAAAAGCTGGTTCTTTGAAAAAATAAACAAGATTTACAAACCACTTGCAAGACTTGTAAGAAAAGGAAAAGAGAGAACCCAAATAAATAGAATCAGAAATGAAAACGGGGACATCACAACAGAAACCACAGAAATTCAAAAGATCATCAGAGATTACTATGAGAGCCTGTACGCCACAAAACAAGAGAACCTAGAAGAAATGGACAAATTCCTGAATTCCTATAGCTTCCCAAGTTCGCAACAAGAAGATTTGGAATACCTCAACAAACCTATTTCCATCGGGGAAATAGAATCGGTAATCAAAAGTCTCCCCAAACACAAAAGCCCAGGTTCAGATGGATTCACCAGTGAATTCTACAAAACTTTTAAAGAGGACCTACTCCCAATTCTTTTTAAGCTCTTCCGGCAAATTGAAGAAACAGAAACACTCCCAAATAGCTTTTACGAGGCACATATCAACCTGATACCCAAAGCAGACAAAGATGCCACAAAAAGGAAAACTACAGACCAATCTCCCTGATGAATCCAGATGCTAAGATCTTCAACAAAATACTAGCAAATAGAATCCAAAGAGTCATCAAAAAGATTATACACCATGACCAAGTGGGATTCATCCCGGGAATGCAAGGATGGTTCAACATCCGCAAGTCAATCAACATAATACATCATATCAACAAAAGAAAAAAATAAAAACCATATGATCATATCAATAGTTGCAGAGAAGGCATTTGACAAGATTCAACACCCGTTCATGATGAAAGCTCTCCGTAAAATGGGGATTGAAGGAACCTTCCTCAAGATAATCCAGGCCATCTACTACAAGCCCACAGCGAGCATCATTCTCAATGGGGAAAAACTGAAAGCCTTCCCCTTAAGATCAGGGACAAGACAAGGCTGCCCACTCTCACCACTTCTATTCAATATAGTACTGGAAGTACTTGCCATAGCAATCAGGGAAGAAAAAAGACATTAAGGGCCTCCAGATAGGAAGGGAAGAAGCCAAGTTATCACTATTTGCAGATGACATGATATTATACCTGGAAAACCCGAAACTCTCTACCAAGAGGCTCCTAGAAATAATACGTTCCTATAGCAGAGTAGCAGGGTACAAAATCAACACCCAAAAGTCAAAGGCCTTCCTATATGCAAACAGCGGAAGAGAAGAAAGGGACATTAAAGAAACTATCCCATTCACAATTGCGCCGCAGAAAATCAAATACCTAGGAATCAGTTTGACAAAGAATGTAAAGGATCTCTACAAAGAAAACTACAAAACGTTACTTCAGGAAATAAAAGAAGACCTGAGGAAATGGAGACATATTCCCTGCTCATGGATTGGAAGGATTAACATTATCAAAATGATAATACTCCCTAGAGCTTTATCCAGATTCAATGTGGTCCCTATAAAGATACCCATGATGTTCTTCAAAGAACTTGAACAAACACTCCTGAAATTTGTATGGAATAATAAAACTCCACGAATAGCTAAAGCAATCCTTGGGAAAAAGAAGATGGGAGGTATCACTTTCCCCAACCTCAAGCTCTACTACAGAGCAGTTGTAATTAAGACAGTGTGGTATTGGTATAGAGACAGACCTGTAGACCTATGGAATAGAACTGAGTATCCTGAAACACATTCTCAAATATACAACCACTTAATCTTCGATAAAGGAGCAAAAAATATTAAGTGGAGCAAAGAAAGCCTCTTCAACAAATGGTGCTGGGAAAACTGGGCAGCTACATGTAAAAAAATGAACTTAGACCTCCTTCTAACGCCATGCACAAAAGTCAGATCAAAATGGATTCTAGATCTCAACATCAGACATGAATCTATAAGGTACATCGAAGAAAACATAGGAGAAACGCTCTACGACATCGAATCGAAAAGTATCTTTAAAGACAACACACCACTGACCAAGCAAATGGAAGCAAAGATAAACAAATGGGATTATATAAAACTAAAAAGCTTCTGCACCTCAAAAGAAACGGTGACCAAGATACAAAGACAATCCACAGAGTGGGAAAGGATATTCACCCAATACCCATCTGACAAGGGGTTAATATCCAGGATATATCAGGCACTGGTAGCACTCCACAAGAAAAAAACAGCCAACCCCATCAAAAATGGGGAGAAGAAATGAACAGAAGCTTCCAAAAAGAAGAAACTTGAATGGCCAAAAGGCATATGAAAAAGTGTTCTTCATCTTTAATCATCAGGGAGATGCAAATCAAAACAACAATGAGGTACCATCTCACCCCACAGAGACTGGCACACATCCAAAACAGCAAGAACAACCGGTGCTGGCGGGGATGTGGGGAAAAAGGGACTCTCATCCACTGTTGGTGGGAGTGCCCACTGGTCCAGCCCTTTTGGAAAACAATATGGGCATTCCTCCAAAAAACTAGATATTGAGCTCCCATTTGATCCAGCAATAGCACTCCTGGGAATATACCCGAGAGACCGAAAAACACATAGCAGAAACACTATCTGTACTTCTTTATTCATCTCTGCGCTATTCACTATAGCTAGAATCTGGAAACAACCTAAATGCCCGAGAAGAGAGGACTGGCTAAAGAAACTGTGGTTCATCTACACTATGGAATACTATGTGGCTGTCAGAAAAGATGAAATTATGAAATTTACCTGCAAATGGATGGACATGGAGACTATCATGCTGAGTGAAATTAGTCAGAAGGAAAAGGACAGATATAGAATGACTGCATTCATTAATAGGACATAAATAGATACCAGTGTTTTACTCAATGTGGGAAATGGTAATGGCAGATTAAAACTCAACATTGAATATACACAAAGAGACTTAAGTGATAAACTAAATATCTGCAGGGCTAGCCACAATGTGTAAAAATAAGAGGGAGAGAGATGCAGAGACAGAGAGAGAGAGCAGAGAGAGAAAGAGAGGAAACTGGGGTACCTGGTATTAAGGCAGCATGGGGGTGGGCGGGAGGGGGTGGGGTACATTGGTGGTGGAAATGGGGCACTGGTGGAGGGATGGGTGCTGGAATACTGTATTACCAAGAACCAATTATGAACACCTTTGTAATTGTATGTTTCACGGTGGTATAATAAAAAATTTTAAAAAAATATTTTTACTCGTACATCCACACCTTTTGATTTCATCCCATTACTACCAATTACTAATTCGAATGATTGAGGAGGCAAAGGACCATACATATTAGTTGGAATTTCATAAAAATTGTTAGGAACTAAAAACAAATCCTGAATAACTGGACTATCTAAAGCAGTACTGTTCTTAGTGGCTTTTGCAAAGTTATATAAGTAGATTTGCGATCCAGCGTTTCAGATTTCAAATACGGAATTAAAGCAGGAGTGCTAGTTGGGGGGGAGGAAACAGACAGGCTACAGGGTGTACTTGGTGACTCAATGCCGCTGGCTGCCTGACTTGACCGTCCACTTGACTTTGCTCCCCCTCCCATTCGAAAAAGAGGCGGGCTTAACCTGAGGAATGCTTGGAGCCTCAGAAGCGACTAGAGCGGCTTGAGCCTCGAGGCTTGGTCCCCACCCCACCCCTCTGAAAAAGAGGCGAGGAAGCGGCAGCAAGCCAGCCCTGGCAGCGCCAGGGCGGAAGCTGGACCCGCAGGGCTCAAGGGTCGCACATTGTTATTTTCCAATAATTCTATGAGAATATCGGTTGGGCACCTCGTTCTTGTTGACGGGGCCCCAGGAATGGCCCCCTAATTCGTCTCCCGACTGCTCTGTAGAGCTGGGAGCAAGCAGTGAGCCCTTTCTATGATTTCTGCAGTAGCAGTCTTTGGTTCTATGCCGAAGCCTACCACATCTCTTACAGATATCAGAGTCAGAAGACTGGGAGCGATTTCTCCCACCCCTGTTCTTAGCACAATTTTTTCCCAAATGTCCCTTCTGACCATAATCAAAGCATCTCATTTGATTAACATTTTGGAGCCCGACTGCTGTAACTTGAGCCTGGTGCTTGGCGGAACCGACCTCGCAACAAGCACAAATAAAGTCATCTATAGTATCTTTCCCCATTAATTTCGAGGCTCGAATTGCCTCTTGACAATCGGAAGCATTTTCCACCTCCAACCTGGACGTTAGTATGTCACTCACAGCCACATCCAGGACAGATTTTTCTAAAATATCTTGTAATCAGGCAATGAAATCAACATAAGATTCATTGGCTTAAAGGCATATGAAAAAGTGCTCTTCATCACTAATCATCAGGGAGATGCAAATCAAAAAACAATGAGTTGTTGAGACTGGCACACATCCCAAAGAGCAAGAACAACCAGTGCTTGTGCGGATGTGGGGAGAAAGGAACTCTCATCCACTGTTGATGGGAGTGCCGACTGGTCCAACCCTTTTGGAAAACAATATGGACATTCCTTCAAAAACTAGATATTGAGCTCCCATTTGACCCAGCAATACCACTCCTGGGAATATACCCTGGAGACCCAAACACACACAGAAAAAAACACTATCTGCACTTCCATGTTTATCGCAGCATTATTCACAATAGCCAGAGTCTGGAAACAACCTGAATGCCCAAGAACAGCAGACTGACTAAAGAAACTGTGGTACATCTACACAATGGAATACTATGCAGCTATCAGAAAAGACAAAGTCACAAAATTTGCATGCAAATGGACAGACATGGAGAGTATCATGCTGAGTGAAATTAGTCAGAAAGTAAAAGACAGATATAGAATGTATATTAATATATACATTCTATATAGTATAAATACATACTAGTGCTCTATTAATTATGGGAAATGTTAGCGCCACACCAGAACTGAACATTGAATGTACACAAATTAATTTAGGGATTAATGATAATCCCTAAATCTCTGTATGACAAGCCACAATATGAGAGAGAGAGAGAGAAATAAGAGAAATGGTGCCTGCTATAGAGGAAGGCTAGAGGATGGGGGAGGGAATTTGGGGATATTGGTGGTGGGAATGGGGCACTGGTGGAGGGACAGGTGCTGGAAAAATGTATGACTAAAACCTAATCATAACCATCTTTTAATTGTATTTTGCATGGTGGTACAATGTCAGGGACGCCGCCGGAGTCCCCAACAGTGCCGAGAAGCAAGTTCCCTTCTACCTCTGAAGCCGGGAGGAATGGATGAAGACTCAGGAATCCGATGCAGTTTTAAAAGGCTTTACTTATCACAGGTTCAGGCATACAAAACAGCAATAGGAAAAACCCTGTGCTTAGGATTCCTGGCTAGAACCCCAGCCACGTGTAGGCCAAGATGGCGGCCACCACGCGTAAAGGCCCTGTAGAGAGGAGACAAAGACAAGACTCCCAAGAAGAGTGCAAGCCCCAAAAAGAGAGCCCAAAAAAGAGAGCGAGAGAGAGGAAGCAGGCTGATTTTATACCCCTGCAACTCAGACCTCCCACTATTATGGGAAGCAGGAAGGGTCAAATGCTCTTAGGTAATTTCTCCCAGCACCTCACCTAGGCCCTATTATATGCTAATGTTTTGAGTCAAGATCGGCCTGGAAATGCCTTTATAGGGTAGAGAAGGGGGTTTCTGAGATAGCATGTCTCTGTACCAAAGACTAATACTAATGCCAGTTAAATATTTCTCCAAGCCTTCACAAGAGTGTCGTCTACTTCCACGATAGTTTAGTATTTTAGTTGCCTTAGAGTTATCAGGGAGCCATGCTTGCTTGCTTGGAGGCAAACAGCATTTCTCTCTGGTTCCAACGTGGCCAGGCAAATATGCTGGTAAGGTCTAGCTAGTCCCACAATGATTGTGGTAGCATGAGAGAATATTTATACCAGCCAGTACAGAATACATGGTCAGATAAACTGCTACATTTAAACTTCCCCCTTATCTACAAAGTGATTTGCAGGAGGCAATCCAGGCAGATGCAGAGGCTTTTTAGGCTTTTAGGTATCCTGCAACAGTACAATAAAAAAAATTTCTTAAATTCATTGGCTTGTGGGTAAAGGGAATTGGTTGTTTCCCTAGAGCTCCCAGATTACACCACGCTTTCAAGCATGTACTAGTGGTTACATCTAAAATGTCTGTAGGTAGATTAATTTGCTCTGCAGCCATTAACCAATGGCCTGTGTCATGATACATGCTAAAGTTGCATCAGTGTTCCTAGGAGTTCTCTTCCTAGCCACAGAAGACCTGTGGTGAATGTTAATCCTCTGCACAGATAACAGATACTCAGAAAACACAACTTGCTCTAATAGCAATGTTTGTCTTTTTGGTGTTACTTTACTACACTTATCGCATCTTTCGCCTATTTGTCGGATATTGGCTATGTTAAGTACCCAGGCCAAGAACAGGACATTCAGCTTTGGATTTGGGGAATCATACCAACATAAAGATCAATGTCACTCCTAACTCAGTACTCAGAAGACCTACAGTAGCGGGAATGGAACCAGGGTGTCCAGAATACAAAGACTATAGTGCAGCCCTTCTAGCTAACTCCATGCCCCTTTGATTCAGTGCTCTGTCCTCTGTGAATATACCAGAAAGGAAATAACTGGTGTGGAACTTCTGGGTTTGCTGTGAAAACTCTCAGTAATGAGAGTGGCGGCAGGTTTATATCCCACCCTCAGTACAGGCTCCATTCTGCCTACACTCCAGCTCCTGGCCTTTAGATAGAGGTGATGTCCTGTGGTTGCAGTGAGTTTCTCTCAGCTTCAGAGATGAGAAACATTTCCCATGGCATTTGGGTGTCTATCTCATAGAAGAAGGGTTTTTTTTTGTTTGTTTGTTTCTTTGTTTGTTTTTTTGGGTCACACCCAGTGATGCTCAGGGATTGCTCCTGACTCTGCACTCAGGAATTGCTTCTGGTAGTACTCAGGGGACCATATGGGATGCCAGGGATCAAACCCGGATTGGACACATGCAAGGCATACATCCAACCCATTGTGCTATCACTCCGGCCCTGAGAGGTTTTGTCAGTCCACTGCCCAGTTTATAATTGGGATGTAATACTTCTGCTGGTTGGGTTTTGTGGACATGTTGGAAATTTGGGGTACGACTCCCTTGTCAGACCTGTGATAGACACATTTCTTATGACATACATTTGTATCTGTTTGAGAAATGTTTCAGAATCCATCACTGACCAAGGTGGCTAGGATGGGACCCTGAGGAGGAAATGGCTGCCATAGGAAGAATAAACACTGAACCTTACACCACTGAACAGGTTCACAGCCAGAATTCCAGGAAGGAAGGCGAATGGGGAGTTCTGCATTGGGAGACCTCTGGGCCCCTGTCTCCAGTGGTCAGATCAGGCAGAGTTACGTCCCAAGGTGACTGAGACTCCACACACAAACCAAAGCTCCTGTGCCTCCAGGGAGGGCTCCCAGGGGGCCTCATTGTGTTGTAAGCTCAATCTTCATGGAATAGGTAGGAAATTTCCAGGCACTCACTGCTGCCTGGTCCAACTCTGCACATAAAAGATGCTCATAAAAGCAGATGAAACCCCAGCCTTCATGAACATGTCCTGGAGGTAAGTCAGTGCTCTGTGCATGGTATCAGACCGGGATGAATTACAAAGCACATCTTAGGAGAAGCGCTGAGGGTCACGGGGAACAGCAGGAATGGGAAGACTGTGGGAAAGGATATACTTCACAAAGGGTCCACATGATCAGTGCAAGGCTGGTGGCAGCAATCAGAGCAGCATGATGGGCTGGAGGACGAGAAGTCCTGACTTGACAGAGTGCAGAGAGAAAGGACGTCTGTCTTGAGGTGGGGAGGTAGAGAGCCAAGCACGTGGCCCCAACATTAAAAGTCCCATGGGGAAGACCACCCCTGACCTGTGATCTGATCTCTGTGGCAGTATGGAGGGTACACTGAGGCAAGGAGGGCCAAGGAGCATGGACAGGGGTGGTCCCAACGCAGAGAGGTTTTGACCTGTCTCCTACTGGGTGGTGGCTCACCCCACATCCTTGCATAGAACTTGGCCCAAAGAGCTTATGATACATTACAGATGCATTACACATCTGTAATGCAGGAACAGTTTAATAGGGTGTTTCTACACACACAGTCCATGCTCTGTTATAAACCACAGAGAAGCATCAAATGGGGTCATGCCTGGGAGCATTCTATTTGGGTAGAGAAGGTGGAGACATCGCTGACTATGTTTGGGCCTCATCCCAACAGAGAGAAACAGACCATGTAGTGCTGGTGGTCAAGCTTGGGCTCCCACGTGCAAAGTGTGTGCTCAACCCTCTGAGCCACGGCTCAAGCCTGGGTCGCTTCTGTAGTCTGTGAGAGGTGTGAGAGGTTGACTACTCAGAGGTCAGAAAGAGAGTGTGGTCTCATGGCCAGTGCCATCACCAGATGCCCCTGGGCTGGACTTGGCAAGAAGAGGACAGAGGTCTCTTTAAGAGGCAGCCTTTTCTGTATCACTGGCATCATTGTCTGACCTGGTCCGAAACCCCCAGGAGACGGCCTGTCTGAGAATTGCAGTACTAATGCCCTGACACTGTGTCACCTGCTCAATAGCAAATGGGATTTAGAAACAAAGAGTTGGGGAGAGGAATTGACAACTGAGGACCCAGCCACACAGAATGATGGGATTTCAGATCGGCTGGTGTTGGGAGGCCTGCTGACCTGACCATCCTCTGCCCCAGTGCTGAGACCTTATTTCACAGTGGCATGGGGTGGCCTGACACTCAGGTAACTCAGCAAATTCTTGGTGTTCAGGCCACAGAAAAAAATATACAGAAAAAATACACAGAAAAAAGATGTAACTATACAGGCTCCCAGGGCATGTGTGGGATCCAGTATCTGGGGATGTTGCGGAGAGCAATGGAAAGTTAGCAGACAACACCCTACTCTTTCTGAGGGTGGTTTGTTCTTGTTCTCAGCCAAAGGTTGAGGCGGGTGGTCACAGGCCCAGAGCAACATCTTGCTGCAACAAATGGCACTGGAGGTTTAACACACCAGCCCCATTCAGCTCTGAGGATGGAGCTACTCAGGCCTTGCAGGTAGGTGGGCAGAGGGTTCTGGGATGCTGGGCGAGGGGTGGAGGATATGGAATCCAGCAAAGGCTTGTTCCTTGAGACAGAAACGAGGATTGTCATTGAATATAGCAAACACATGGTCAGAGATATCTCACTGAGTTAAACAACAAATTTGTTGGAGACGTGACTATCTCTAGCATAGCGAAGCCCCAAGAGCACCACCAGGAACATGCCCCAGGTGGGAGTTGGGAAGAACAGCTGATACCAATGGTTGAGCTCAAAACAAACCAACACCTGAGCAGAGAGGTGCAGCAGATATGACACTGGCCCTCCAGGCAGCAATTGGAGCTTTTACGGAAAGCACTGTGGTCACCAGAGCACAAGTCAGGAGAGGTGCATGCGCACAGAGAAAGAGAATGCCCTGAGCACAGCCATGTGGTGCCAAAACAAAGAAATCAAACCCTCAAGCCATGAATGTAGCCTGGACTCTAACAGAAAGAGGGAATCAAAGCAGTTCTCCTGCAGAGGGTACAGGGGGCTGTGACATCTGGCCATGCTCTCCAGCTCAGGACTTCAGCAGAAACGAGCCAATAAGGAAACTCAGTGACACAGACTAGAGAACATGGGAGCTGGAGGCAGGACGAGTAACACCCCCTTCCCTGCTCAAAGTGAGGGACTCTGATAGACTCAGCCAACATCCTCTGTTCCCAGACAGCTGCTCCATGGGCCTGCCAATGACTCCACCCCTGATGGCTTCATCCTGCTGAGCTCTGGGGATAATCCCCGGTTGGAAATGACCCTCCTTGTGGCAGTGGCAGTCTTCTACCTGTCACTCTGGTGGGCAACATCACCATCACCCTGCTAGTACGCCTGGATGCGCACCTGCACACGCCCATGTTCCTCTCCCAGCTCTCCCTGTTTGACCTCTGCTTCACCACCAGCTGTATCCCACAGATGCTGTTAAAACTGTGTGGCCCGGACAAGACCATCTAATTCTAATGTTCTCTAGGTCTTCTGACCTCTCACCCCGAGTCTCACCTAAACACCAAGGAGAAGGTATGGCCTCTCTCTTGACCCTAAAAAATTTCAAGCTGACTCCTCACTGTGAGTATTGCACATGTAGATGGGCTCCTAAGCACCACCCTAATATTCCTTCAAGTCCACTATCCCTGACAAAGGTCCTGCATGGGCTGGGCAGAGGTGGAGGTGCCAGCAGGGTTTCCATTGCATTCTCAAGACCATGACCCCAGGCTGATGACCGACTGCTATGAAGACGTGTGGACAGTGGTGCAGATCTGGTGTCACTGAACACAAAAACACCAGCTGCTTCTCCAGAAAAGCAGAGCCCAGGAGCTGAAATCACCACTCTTGGTCCTGGGCACTGTTCTTCAGGCTGATCCCTAGTTGTACCCCAAGGCCTCCTTAGTGCCAATTACCAGCAAGCCATTAAGACACTAATTAGTCAGATGTCATGGATCAGCGCCTAAACACAGCAGAACCAGATTTGAGCTTGTGTCTGGGGAGAAAGGACAGGGCATAATAGATCTCAGCAGAGAGCAGGACAAATATGTGAGACATAGAGAGGGACTGGAGCATGAAACGGGATGACTGACCACCTATCACCTGACCCTCAGGAATACACTGGCTGCACACCCTGTCTCTGCCAACCCAGACTGCAAGATCAACCCACATCCAGGTTCCGATATTCTGTAGCCTATACCCAGACTCAGGAGAGCAGTGCAGGCCAACTCTTCTAGACTGGCGATGACCCTTCTGTCAGACACCTGCTCGGGGCACTCAGGTAAGGACCCTGCCTGGGGGCACACTCGGGTACAGACCCGGGTTCAGCCTGCCTAGAGTTCCGGGAGCATGGGGAGGGGACTTGTGTTGGCCTAAGTCTTACGGGTGCCAGACCCTCCCTCTGCTCACAACCCCTCTAAGACAAACAGCCAGTAAGTAATACAGCTTCCGGCTGTGGAGTGCGTGGTCACCTTGAGTCCTGTTGTGAGTCTGCATGAGTAAGAAGAGTGCATACAAAGATTTCTGTGTCCCTGAGACTCCCCAGAAGTAGCTATATCTCCTACCTAGGCAGAGCCAAAGTCCAGCAGGCTCAGACTCACAGGAAGCATACTCCCAGTGGCCCCCTCTGTGTATGAGTATCCAAAGACAACAGAAGCACTCACTCCACCCCACCTTTTCCTCCTGTTCCTTGGTTTGCCCAGGTCCCAACATTGCCTCAGCATGAGAAGTGACAACCTCAGCTGGGCAGACAAACCCCAGGACTTCATCCTGCTGGGAGTCTCCGATCGGCCATGGCTGGAGCTCCCACTCTTCGTGATCCTGCTGGTGTCCTATATGCTAGCCATGCTGGGCAATGTTGCCATCATCCTGGTGGCACGCCTGGACCCACAACTGCAGAGCCCCATGTACATTTTCCTCAGCCACCTGTCCCTTCTGGACCTGTGCTACACCACCACCACAGTGCCCCAGATGCTGGTGAATATGGGAAGCTCCAGGAAGACCATCAGCTACATTGGCTGCACGGTGCAGTATGCCATCTTCCACTGGATGGGCTGCACCGAGTGTCTGGTGCTGGCTGCCATGGCCCTGGACCGCTATGTGGCCATCTGTGAGCCGCTACGCTATGCCCTCATCATGCACCGGGCCCTGTGCCATCAAATCGTGGCTGTGGCTTGGTTCAGTGGTTTTGGAAACTCACTAGTACAGGTGGTGCTGACAGTGCAGCTGCCCTTTGCGGGCGGCAGGTGCTCAACAACTTCTTCTGTGAGGTGCCAGCCATGATCAAACTGTCATGTGCGGACACCACAGTGAATGACATCACGCTGGCTGTGCTGGTGGGCTTCTTTGTGCTGCTGCCTCTGGCCTTCATCCTCTTCACTTACGGCCTCATTGCCCGGGCAGTGCTCAGGATCCGTCTGCCTCTGGGCGCCGCAAGGCTTTCGGCACCTGCACGTCCCACCTGATGGTGGTGTCCCTCTTCTACCTGCCGGCCATGTACATGTACCTGCAGCCTCCTTCCAGCTATTCACAGGAACAGGGCAAGTTCATTTCCCTCTTCTACTCCATCATCACCCCTTGCTCAACCCCTTCATCTACACACTGAGGAATAAGGAAGTGAAGAAGGCGCTGGTACGGCTCCTGGGCCGGATCTCGAAACACTGCCGGAGGTGAATCCCCACCCTCTCCCCTGTGTGTGAGAGAAACTGTGGAGTCACCCAATGCCCCCACACCCACACCTTCTCTCCTATAGAGATGAGGGACTGAATTCTCTCATCTTGGTCTCCTTCATAGAGGCCATAGGCTGATAGGAATCTTTTAACCAGCATCATGTTCCCTAAGGATTGTCAAGTGCCCTCACAACATTCTCCCCACTCGTACCCTTCCCATGTGTTGTTCTGCTTGTCTCCCTCCAGCTCCCTCCTCCAGTGAGCTCCACCTCATCATTGACAATAAAGCATGCTCCTCACCCCGACCTCATATCACTATGGCTTTTATGTGACTGAGGAAAATTCCCACAAAGTAGGCAGGTGACGATCTTCTCCCTGAATCTCCAGCTTTTCTTCTAGTGAGTTTCCCACATAGCGGGAGACCACTTTGACTGCGTCACTTGAGTCCAATCAGGGAGAAAATCTCCATGGCAGTAAGTTATGTTCCAAAGGAGAGTGTAAGGTGATAATGGGAACAATAGGGGATAAAGAGGCACACGGGGCAACTGGGCCAGCTGGAGGAGAGCATCAAAATGTATTCATGCATGTTATGAGGATCCCGCAGAGCCAATGGTTTGTCTTGCTCTAAAGGATTCACTGTGAGTCTCCAGAGCCTAACCCCTGCCCTCACTAAAAAGGAGCAGGCAGGGGCTGCCTTAGGCAGTGCACTGGATGGAGCTGGCCAGGAGCTGCCTTGGGTGGGCACTCTGGGTGGAGCCAGGAAGGGAGTTTTCTTGGACTCTGGGAGGAGCCTGGCATGGGCTTCATTAGGTGGGAGCTCAAGGGGAGCCTAGCAGATACCTATTTGGGTGGACATATGGGAGGAGACAGGCAGGTATCTACCTTTTCTGGGCACTTTAGACGAACTGGCCAGGGAACTGCTTGGATGGGCACTCTGAAGAGCAGGCACTGGGCTGATTTACATGGGAAGAGATGTAGGACGGGGATGCAGAAGCACCCCCAGGAAAGGCAACACAGCGGGCAGGGAGAAGGGGTGAAAGGAATGCTAGTGTGTATGTCCCCAAACCTTATCTCAGGCCTGGCTGCTTCCCCTGGAAAAAGCCAGGCACTGTGGGCCCCAAGGATCCAGGCTGCAGAAACACTACATGAGAGCAGAGAGCCAGGCACACTCTTACCGCTTCCCCCCCCGTGGCTTCCTTTCTGCACTGCTCCTCGAGGCTTCGCAGGCAGCAGCTGAATGAAGCAGAGAGGAGAGACTCACCCACATGCTCCAGCCTCCGCACCGTGCCTGTGCCCACATCTGAAGAGACAGATGGCAGCACAGAGACACAGGAGCTGGGGACACTAGAAAAGCCCGGATCCCCGAGTCCCCACTTCCTACAGGTGGTAATAGTTAGACAGGTTCCCCATGATGGGCAGCTTGAGGCATGGCCCCTGCAGGGGGAACGTGGGCATCCCTCCAGCCTCCCTGCTGGCCGCACCAGACACCAGACATGGTGGGTACCTTCCCCAACTCGGGAGGCCTAGACTGTCCATGCTCTTCGGGGTTCTTGTTCTATGTATACTGTGTCACCTCACAGGACACTAGCCCATCCTCCAGGGTCTACCATCCTTCCCTTAAACATCAGCCACCACTGCCTCACAGTTTTGGCTGCTCGTTGCCCACTCAACTTCCAGCCCACAGCTGCCACACTGGATAAAGCCCCACTGTGCCAAACTTGGGGAGAGGAAATTTGACTCTGCCACTTGGGGGCAGGGCCCACTCTGTCAAACTCGAAAGGGAATGTGTTATTACTCTCTGAGACACTGGGGCAGGGCCCACTATGTCACTGGGAGAGGGGGGGGTGTTACTCTCTGCCACAATGAAGAACTTCTGTTATCTGATATATTGGGATGGATGTGCCTTAGGTGTTACTCTTGGTGCACTGGGGGTGGAGGATGTTATTCTGTTACACTGAGCAGGGCCCATTCTCTGTGACTTTGGCAAGGAGCTGCTGCTGGAGGGTAGTGTTACCACAGATCAATCAGAAGGTAAAGGACTAGTCAAGGATGTTGGTTTAACCAAAAAGAAGCAGCAGAAACTAGAGAATTCCCCTGGGTTCCTGGGGAATTTGAATTATTTGAAGGTCAATGCGCAGTTCAGGCCTCTGCAGAGTCAGTGCCAACTCTGTCAAATGACTAACAGCACTTCAGGTATTATTTTCAACCCCAAAAATTAGAATTCAATCCCAAAAAACTTGGAATAACCAAAGCAGTATTTATTTAAAGAAAGAGCAAGTCCAGAGACATCAACAGTCCTGATCTCCAAGTATATGTCACAAAGCTGCAGTCAGTGTGCCTGAGCACAGGAACACAGAGCCCAGGGAAAGTCCAGGCAGAGGGACCTGGATCAGCCTGTGTGGGGAGAGGGGGTCTCTGTGAGGGTCTGGCTCAGCCTGTGCATGGAGGGTGCAGACTGCAGCAACTGAGGCCCTGAGATGCTGCTTCAGCCCAGGGCCAGGAGGTTGAACTTTCTCAGAGCTTACATGCACACACATACTCTCATACATAAGCATACAATCACCTACAATCTCACACACACAATTACCTACACTTTCACACACACAGTGACCTACACTATACTCATGCATGCTCGCATGCTTAGTGGGACTGATCCCTAGAACAGAGATGATTAAAGATTCTAATAGTACAGCACATAGGGCATTCGCCTTGCACACAACCGACCTGGGTTCAATCCCCAGCATCCCTAATGGTCCCCTATGGCACCGCCAAGGGTAATTCCTGACTAGAAAGCCAGGAGTAATGCTTGAGCATCTCTGTGTGTAACTCAAATCACTATCACTATCTTCCCGTTAATCATCTATTTGCTAGAGCAGGCACCAGTAATATCTCCATATGTCCTGTCTCATGCTAGTAGAACCCAAAGGCATCCGCTTGCTCCAGGAACAAAGGAGCCTCAAACAATTATATTAGGTCACGGGAATGACCTAATATAAATGTTACTGGTATTTGGCATATCAAATACTACACGAGCAGCTTGCCAGCCTTGCCAGCAGGTTGCATACTGTTGTAGTCACCTCTAAATAAAGCATTTATTGATGAACTCGCGCGGCAGCTAGTGGCCGCACGAGCCGGGCTGTGATAGTCTGGTCTGCTGGGTGGAGTTGTGACCAGAGGGGGAAGTCCGTCGGGCCCCATGGAGTAGGGGAGGGTGGTCTGGCTTGTTGTGAGGCTCTGCTGGGGTGGCAGGCCAGGGCTAGAACCCACCATGCCGTAACTCAAATAGAAAAAAAATTTAATTCTATATGCCCTGGGAATGCTGCACCACCCTTCCCTCAGAAGCCCATGAGCAAATTGCTGGGGAAATGAGAGACATGAACATACCCTAGAGGGCCAATCCCAGGAAGTATCCAGACGAACACTCTGGACTTTGCCAGCCCTCTGAAAAGGAACCGCACCTCCACTACCTGCATCTCCACTCAGGGCACAGCCCTCATCCAGAATGCGAGAGCTACAGGAGGGACGCGGAGAGGAGCTGCTGGTCTTACAGGCCATGCAGGTGGGTGGGCTGGGCTGTGTAGGCAGGACACATGCAGGGCCAGGGGTCTAGGAGGAAGAATCCAGGTACTGGTCTCAGCTGTCCTGTGGTTTTAGACTTTGGAGAAAAATTGCTGAGCATTCCTTCAGGATAGGCCCTTTCTGGGAGTCCACAGGATTCCATGTGCCTTCCTTCAGTCCACTTGTCCTTCCCGAAGCTTACTTCTATTGCGGCTCAAGACCCTGAAGAAACGGTTTGAGGCTCTTCATATTCCTGAATCAATCAGATGCCATTGGGCTACATTGGCACATGATAGGGTCCAATGGAAATGTTACTGGTGCCCGCTCAAGCAAATCAATGAATAACGGGATTCAAGTGATCAAGTGACATGAATCCATAAGGTTTATGGAAGTAGAACTCTCCAATGACATTGAGGCTAAAGGCATCTTCAAAGATGAAACACTACTGGCCAGCAAGTAGAAGCAAAGATAAACAAGTGGGACTACATGAAACTAAGAAGCTTCTGCACTTCAAAAGAAACAGTGACCAGGGGCCGGAGTGATAGTATAGCAGGTAGAGTGTTTGCCTTGCATGTGGCTGACCCAGGTTCGATCCCCAGCATCCCATCTGGTCACCTGAGCACCAGCAGGAGTAATTCCTGAGTGCAGAGCCAGGAGTAACCCCTGAGCATTGCCAGGTGTGACCCAAAAAGAAAAAAAAAGAAACAGTTACCAGCATACAAAAAACAGCCCACAGATTGGGAAAAATCATTTACCCAACACCCATATGCTAAGGGGTTACTATCCAAGATATATAAGGCACTGGTGGAACTTGACAAGAAAAAAAACCCAACCCCATCAAAAAATGAGAAGAATTAACAGAAAATTTCTCAAAGAAGAAATACAATTGGCCAAAAGACACATGAGAAAAATGTTCTACATCACTCTTCATCAGGGAGATGCAAATCAAAACAACAATGAGGTATCATCTCACACTACAGAGGCTAGCACACATCCAAAAGGATAAGAACAACCAGTGTTGGCATGGATGTGGGGAGAAACAGACTCTCCTTCATTGTTGGTGGGAATGTCAACAGGTACAGCCTTTTGGGAGAACAATATGGTCATTCCTCAAAAATCTAGAAATTGAGCTTCCATATGACCCAGCAATACCAATTCTGTGAGTATGGGGCTTCAAAGCCACACAAAAAGAAATGCCATTTGCACTTCCATGTTTGTTGCAGTACCTTTCACAATATCCTGATTCTAGAAACAACCCGAGTGCCCAAAAACAGGTGACTGATTAAAGAAACCATGGTACATCTACACAGTGGAATACTATGCAGCTCTTAGGAAGGAAGAAGTCATGAAATTTGCTTATAAATTAACGGACATGGGGAATATCATACTGAGTGAAATCAGTCAGAAAGAGAGGGACAGACAGAAAAATTGCACTCATTTGTGGGGTGTAATAAAATATAAGATTAAACAAATATTCAACGATAGTAACAAGGACAGGGAGCTTTGGTCCATGGTTGGAAACCTGCTTCAACTCTTGGGGAAAGGGCAGTAGAGATAAGGAAGGGACTGCTATGACAAAGATAGTGGTAAATGACCACTCTATAAGAACCGTGTGCAGATAGGTAAAGGAAAAACATGGCAAACTTTCAGTATTGGTATTGAAAACCATAATGCCTAATTGGAGAGGGAGAAAGAAGGAAAGTGCCTTCCATAGAGACAGGCTGAGGGTAGGGGATGAGTGGGTGGCAGGAGGGTAAAAGGGCATATTGGTGCTGGGAAATGTATGATTAGAGGCATGGGTGTTGGAACACTATGACTGAAATCTAATCATGAACGCTTTGTAATGGTATTGCACAGATTCAATTTTTAAAAAAAACTAGCTTATCTTAGTTCAAAGATATTTTTGTGTACACACAGTAAGACAGTTAAGGTGGTTCTTTATGAGTTAATTAACTCTGAATTAGTTATTCCCGGGCATCAGTCATATTTCCTAACTAAAAACCTCAGTTGCCTTTAGATTTATTCTAATTGCTCACACACACATTCCTAACAGAGAGAGGGTTCCACTGTGGGACTGGATGGAACCAGGAAAAAGAGATCACCCTGGCATAGACTTGGGACAACTAAGTATTACACAATGCTCTGAGTACACTGGGTGGACTACTGGGGCCACCAGACCAGCAGAGCCTGGCCAGAGAACTCACGCTCCATCCTGGATCTCTAGAGAGTTGACGCTCATGGGAAGTTATATGCCGAACACAGCATGGGCTGAACCAGAAGGAAATGGCAGTGAGGCTGCCCCTCTGGCAGCAAAACACAAGAAACTGGAGCGGCTAGTAACCTCAAATCCCTTGATCCACAGCAGTATTGAGTTGGACCCAAAATGACCTATTCCGACTTATCAAAATTCTGTCATCACACATGGAGCAGGGAGCCATGGGGCCTATATTAACCATGGGTTGCATTTCCACCAACCCAACGTGACCCAGTCCTGGCTTTTGTTCACTGCAACCGGATGGTCTCATTTAATGACTCCTCTCCAAACCAGGTCATCCACAGAGCATCCACACTCAACTCACTCAGAAAGTGTTTGCCCTTATTTGCTGTTCAGAGAGCTGAAAGCTGCACCAGCTCCAGCAATGCTGCCGTATTGCCACCATCTTGCCACCTCCCATTTCCAAACCTTTTGATGTGCCATTATACTGTTGTTATGCAATAATGTTGTTTTCATTTGTTTTTCCCTAACCATGAGTGATATTTGTTGGCCATTCTAATGTCTTGGAGAAATTGTCTATCTCAAGACCCATATGCTGATAAATTTATTGAACTTACTTTGTTGTTGACTCTCGTGAATGCCTTATAGATCCTGGATATTAGCCCTTTATGAAATGTAGTATATACAAATATTTTCTCCCATTGAATAGGGTAGAGACCCACAGACATGGGGCAGAGCTGCTACTGACTCTCCATGTGCCCATCCACTCACGAGGCACCCAGGAGGGATGGCCGGTTCTAACCCTGTCCCGCCACCCCAGCAGAGCCTTGCAACAAGCCAGACAACCACCCACTCCATGAGGGCCTCCATTCTCCACATCCGGACTTCCCTCTCATCAGAACTTCACCCAACAGACCAGCCTATCACAGCCCGGCTCATCGAGATCCACCCTGCTGCAGTCTTTTTTAAATCCAGCTCAGGTACGCTGATCCAGAGACTCACAGACATGGGGCAGAGCTGCTACTGACTCTCCCTGTACCCAGCCGCTCACGAGGCGCCCAGGAGGGATGGCGGGTTCTAGCCTTAGCCCGCAGCAGAGGCTTGCAACAAGCCAGATGACCCCCAACTCCATGAGGGCCGCCATTTTCCACATCCAGACTTCCCTCTCATCAGAATTCCACAAAGCAGACCAGCCTATCACAGCCCGGCTCATGCTGCCACAAGCGGCTTCACGGTTTATCAATAAATGCTGGATTTAGAGATGACGACAAGAGTATGCTATCCACATGGCAGAGCCTGGCAAGCTACCCATGTCATATTGATATGCCAAATACCTTTAACAATTTTAGAACTCATTCCCATGACATGATGGAATGGTTTGAGGCTCTTTATGTTCCTGGAGCAAACAGGTGCCCTTGGGCTCTACTAGCATGAGACAGGACATATGGAGATGTTACTGGCTCCCGCTCGAGCCAATCGATGATGAACAGGAAGACAGGGATACAGTGAGACAGTGATTGAATAGGGTATCTCTTTATTATATCTTGATTTCCTTTGCTGCATAAAAGCTCTTTATTTTGATGTGGTCCATTTGTTTTTCTTTTTCTTTTTCTGTGCTGCTGAAGTATTATCACTGAAAACACCTCAGTGGAGAAATGACCACAGTTAAACATGAAGGGTGAGATAGGATGGAGGTATAATTTCAATATATTATTTATATCATTTCTCTCATCTTCTCATAGACCCTGGCACAGAGTGAAAATGATACTTTCTCCAAAGGGGACATTTGGGACTGAAGAGATGGTACAATGGGTAGGGCACTTGCCTTCATGCAGCCGCCCTGGGTCCAATACCTGGTACTCCATACGGTCCAGCAAACCCAAAAAGGAGTGATCTCTGAGTGCAGAACCAAAAACACCAGGTGTGGTATAAAACAAAAACAAGAGGGGATGCATTTGTATGTCTCATTCTTTTGAGAGAGCTTGTTCTAGACGTCTGGATTTTCTTCCATGGTCCACCGCGTGTGCCAGGCCATTCCCAGATAGGATGCAGTCCTGTACAATTACGTAGATTCCAGAAATCACCTCCAAATTAAAAAGACTGTTCTTTCTACTGATAACTATGTTTAAAATGATTACCAGGACCTCCCTCTCATGACTCTGATCCAGGAAAGGACACTGCAGAGATCTGCAGCAGAGAAGTAATCATCAAGTTTCTACAACATCAATAATGTGTGGTCCTCTAAAGGCTGTGGGGTGCACTCCCAGCCTAGGTCTTACTTGCGCACTGGCAGAGCTCCTGATTAGGGAGAATCATTTCAATAGATCACTGCCTTGCATCAGAGTGATAGTACAGCGGGCAATGTAGCCAACTCAGATCAGTCCCCAGCATCCCATATGATCCCCTGAACACTTCCAGGAGTTGTTCCTGAATGCAAAGTCAGGAGTTAGCCCTGACCACTACCTGCGTGACCAGAAAAAAATAACAGGAGGGAAAGAGCTCCCTGCCAGCACAGAGAGGAGAACTGATGGTGGGTAGCCAGGGTGACAAAATGTGAAGAGCTAAGTTGTGCCGTGTCGGGGATGCCGCTGGGGTCCCCGACAGTGTCAGGACAGAAGTTCTCTTCTACCTCGAGGACGCTGGGGGGAACGGATGAAAACTCACGAGTTCAGCACAGTTCCAAAAAAGGCTTTTAATAGTACAAAAGCTCTTCCAAGGCAATCCAATATAATGAAGGAACTAGCTCTAGTCAGAACTTAGACCATACAAGAGAGCCTAAATCTCCCACCAAAGAGAGAGGATCTCACTAGAGATGAGTCCTACCCAAAAGAAGGAGCAAAAGGCCAAGAGGCCTCAAGTCAGTCCCCTTATATACACCAAAGTAATCCGGATCTGTGACAGGGAGGGTCGTGTCAACAAAAAACCCTAAACAGAGTGTAGAAGGGTGGTGTCACACCCTATTACAGGTATAAACAAAGGTTACACCAAGGACTAATTCCTTCTATGGAGATTATCTCTTATGTAAAACAC
Source organism: Cryptotis parvus (assembly GCA_021461705.1). NCBI lineage: Eukaryota > Metazoa > Chordata > Mammalia > Eulipotyphla > Soricidae > Cryptotis > Cryptotis parvus. The sequence continues at coordinate 64,646 of JAJIBD010003809.1, read as the reverse complement.
AGGAGAGAGAGAGAGCTGGTATAAAGTAGTACATCTTTATTTCTTGAGCTTCATGATAATCTAGATGGTTCCCACAAGGTCCTTACTTATTTATTATCTGCACCAGGGTGATTCTGAGTATCTTGTTCTCTGTATACTGAAAGGGTCACACTCTCCTGCTTGAGAGCAAATTAGTATGATCCTTCCTATAATCTTCCTATAGTATCAACGTAGCCAGGTTGGTAGTCTCCTGGTAAATTCTAACTCTCCCACGCGGGGTGCAGTGGGTATAAAGAGGAGCTGTGCCCAATCTGGAAAACATAGGAGTCTTAGTAGATGTATAAGTCAAAAGTTATTCAGAGTCTAGGTGACATCTGTAACTGCCACACCCTCTAGCAGTGTTTTAGAAGAGAGATCTCATTAGAATGAACCTTGGCTTAAGTAGATTAAGCTGTGAGTGGGCAAAACAGCAAAGTTCCCAAACTAGCTACACCCGTCATCCAACAGTGCCCAAAGCATAAGTGGCCCTGTTCAGCACCTTGGACAGTGTTTCCCAAATTCTTGCTCAGCTTCCTGCAGAGTCCACTCAGTGGGTCCTAAACACGACGCTTTTGAATCCTTCCCATCCAGTTGTGAACTGTGTTCTTAGATTCTTATTTAACATCCCCGTTTTATTTCTTTCTCAGCAACAAAAGTAATGGATAGTCTAAGTCACTCCCCTAAAGCTGTTACCTGCCTATTTTTGTATTTTTCTATTCCTGGGTCACAAAGCATGTAACTATCTTCAAAGCCTCCTATCTTTGTGAGATTTTTTTAATAGTTACAGAGGAAGCATTTGCAACTTACTTACCTATCAAATCCCCTGACACTTACAAACTATCAGAAACATAGAATTCTGATTCAGGGACAGGAGGAGGCAAAGGGTTAAGTGCATGCTTTGCTTTTGGTTCAGTTTCCTGGAACCCCATGGTCCACTTCCTTAGAATCACCAGGTGTGGCCCAAACACTAAAAAAAAAAAGTTCTGATTCAGGGCCAGAACCTTACTCTCAAATGATCTGAACATGTCCTATATGTACGTTTCTAGCTGAGAGAAAACTCAGGTGACATTTGTGAGGGCTTGAGTTTGATCCCCAGCACTTAGTGGCCCCCAGGCACATGTAGATGTGACCTTAATGGTCCCGCAGTATCAGGTGAGCACCAAGCTGTCAAAATATTGTGTCAGATCAACTTCTGGGAATGGCTCTAAAGCCACTGCTATAAAAATTAGAAAATAATAGCCAGAGAAATAGTACACAGGAAGGTGTTTGCCTTGCATGTAGCTACTTGCATTTGATCCCTGACACCACATATGGTTCTATGACCTTCAAGAGTGGTCTCTAAACTCAGAGCCAAGGGTAAGCCCTGAACACAAGGATGGTCCAGAATTCTCCCATAATAAAGTAATAAAATTTTATTTTATGGGGATGTAACTCAGAAGCAGAGCACTTGTTTGCATGTGTGATTCGGGCTCCACATAAAAAAATAATAAATGAGGGCCTGAGCGATAGCCCAGCGGGTAGGGCATTTGCCTTGCACATGGCCGGCCTGTGCCGGCCCAGGTGCGATCCCGGCATACCCATATGGTCCCCTGAGCACCGCCAGGAGTGATTCCTGAGTGCAGAGCCAGTAGTAACCCCTGAGCATCGCTGGGTGTGACTCAAAAAAGCAAAAAATAATAATAATAATAATAATAATAAATGATAATATTTCAGTGATAAAAGTATAATATTTCAGTAATAAAAGTGTAATGTTTCTATAGTGTGACACCTTGATATGTTACTAAAATTAAATGATGATGTATAATGTTTCATAAACTCAAATCCCATTATAATAAGTAATCTTTCGATATGTCTCTTATACAGAAACTATTAAGAGACCGGAGAGACGCTAGAGCTGATTGAGGCACTTCCTTTGCACATAGCCAACACAATTCAATTCCAGTACCCAATATGGACCCCTCAAGTCCTGCTAGGAATGACCCCTAAGCAAAGAGCCAGGTCTAAGCCAGAAAACATTCAGGTGTGTCTCTGCACATCTGGAAAAAATAGAAAATTAAAATGTAAAAAGAGGGTCCGAAAATATAGCACAGCGGTGGGCATTTGCCTTGCATGCACCCAACCATTCAATATCCAGCATTCCATATGGTCCCCCAAGTACTGCTAGGAGTAATTCCTGAGTAATTTCTGAGTAATTCCTAAGAGCTAGGAGTAACCCCTGAGCATTGGAGGGTGTCACCCAAAAAAAAAAAAATAAAATAAATAAAATGTAAAAGAATGAGTGCTGCTCATTTATTCTAGTTCCTTCTTTGTTTCCATGTTCAATGTTTTAATGTTTAAATGTGGAGGGCACCTTGCTAGTCATGCGCCGGGGCCAGTAGGACAGCCTGTGGTAGAGGGTAGAGTGGTAGAGTCATGTGTGGGGATTGAACTCAGGGCTTCCATACAAAGGAATGTGTCCACCATACACCAGCTCCCTACTTTATGTCTTCATTATTAACTTATGTATGTGTTTAGCCAGTTTGGGTCCACATCTGTCAGTGCTCGGGGATCCATGTGGTGCCTGGGATGACATAAGTTTTGATCCATCTCCCTGGCCCAAAAAAATGTTATCTATTTTCTTCAGTTCCAAATCATACATGATGAGGCTTTGCTTTTTCCCATTTGTTTTTCACAGCATAGTGGAAATAATATCCTAGAAAAAAAACTTTGCTAAGATATAAGTTCTGAGCCATTTTCCTTGTGAGGCAACCACTGTGTTACATCTGCCGGCAGTTGGTCCTATGTCCACTAGGCCATAGAACAGTGACTGTCATCACCGGCTAAATGTCTGTGATTTTGACCCCCTAACCTGCATCTGTACCTGAGAATTCACAACTGTGTGGTTTATATCTCAACCGTTTCAAATGGCAGGTAGTTTATCATAGTTATGATCAGAATGACTTTGTGGAGCCATAATCTAGGGCCCCAAATCACCACAGTTTAGTGGCACGCTTGGCAGAGCCTGGCATTTACAACCCTGATGTCTTCTAGAATCATCTGTCCTCTAACCTCAAGGCTCGCCTAAACACCAAAGTGACAGAATGGTGCTGCCTCTCCTCTTATCACCAAATATCTGACACTGAATCCTCACTGTGAGTGCTGCACAAGTGGATGGGCCCCCCCTGCCACCCTAATACTTCTTTGCGTCCACTTTGCCTGACAGAGACCACACATGGGGACCAGGCCAAGTTGGAGCCCACAGCAGGACTTCCATTGCATTCTCAAGACCATGACCCCACTCTGAAAACCGACTGCTATGAAGATGTGTGGACAGTGGTGCAGATCTTGACGTCACTGGACACAGGGACACCAGGAAAAGCAGAGCCCAGGAGCTGAAATCGCCACTCTTTGTCCTGGACATTGTTCTTCAGTCCTGATGCCCTAATTGTACCCCAAGGCTTCCATAGTGCCAATTACCAGCGAGCCATTAAGACACTAATTAGTCAGACATCATGGATCACCACCTAGACACAGCAGAGCCAGATTGGAGCTTGTGTCTGGGGAGACAGGACAAGGCCTTATAGACCTCAGCAGAGAGCAGAACAAACATACGAGAGGCATAGAAAGGTCCTGGAGCATGACACGGGATGGCCGGTCGCCTACCACCTGATCCTCAGGAATACACTGGCCACACACCCCAAGTCTTCCAACACACACTGCACAACCAACCCTGATCCAGACTCTGAACAACTGTGGCCCATGCCTGGCCCCAAGAGAGCAGCGCAGTCCGACTCTTCTAGACTGGTGATGACCCTTCTGACAGACACCTGCTCAGAGCACTCAGGTGAGGACCCTGCCAGGGGGACACTTCGGGTTCAGTCTGCTTAGGGTTCCTGGGGTACACTGAGGGCAGCTGTGTTCCCCTAAGTCTTCCATGTGCCAGACACTCCCTCTGCTCATACAACTCTGCTAGGACTAACAACCAAGAAATAGTCCAGCTCCCTGCTGTGGACCGTGTGGTCACCTTGAGTCCTGTTGTGAGGCTGCATGGGCAAGAAGTGTTGGTCCGGGGCTGGAGTGATGGCCCAGAGGGAATTGCGTTTGCCTTGCACACAGCCGGCCTGTGCTGGCCTGGGTTCGATCTCCGGCATCCTATATGGTTCCCCGAGCACCGCCTGGAGTAATTGCTGAGTGCAGAGCCAGGAGAAACCCCTGAGCATTGCCGGGTGTGACCCAAAAAAAGCAAAAAAAAAAAGTGTTGGACCAAAAGTTCCTTTGTATCCCTGAGGCTCCCCAGAAGCAGCTACATTCTCTCCCTTGCTAAAGCAGAGCCAAAGTCCAGCAGGCTCTCAGACACAGGTGTGGGTGGGGACACACTTCCTGTGACAGTCTCTGTGCAGGGGACTCCATCAGACAGCAGCAGCACTCACCTCTCCTTCTCTTCCTACCCTCGGTTCACCCAGGTCCCCAACTTTGCCTCAGCATGAGAAGTGACAACCTCAGCTGGGCGGACAAACCCCAGGACTTCATCCTGCTGGGAGTCTCCGATCGGCCATGGCTGGAGCTCCCACTCTTCGTGATCCTGCTGGTGTCCTATATGCTAGCCATGCTGGGCAATGTCGCCATCATCCTGGTGGCACGCCTGGACCCACAACTGCAGAGCCCCATGTACATTTTCCTCAGCCACCTGTCCTTTCTGGACCTGTGCTACACCACCACCACAGTGCCCCAGATGCTGGTGAACCTGGGAAGTTCCAGGAAGACCATCAGCTACGTTGGCTGCACGGTGCAGTATGCCCCTCTTCCACTGGCTGGGCTGCACCGAAAGTGTCTGGTGCTGGCTGCCATGGCCCTGGACCGCTATGTGGCCATCTGTGAGCCGCTCACGCTATACCCTCATCATGCACCGGGCCCTGTGCCATCAACTCGTGGCTGTGGCTTGGTTCTGTGGCTTTGGCAACTCACTGGTGCAGGTGGTGCTGACGGGTGCCATTGCCCTTTATGCGGGCGGCGGGTGCTCAACAACTTCTTCTGTGAGGTGCCAGCCATGATCAAACTGTCATGTGCGGACACCACAGTGAATGACATCACGCTGGCCGTGCTGGTGGGCTTCTTTCTGCTGCTGCCTCTGGCCTTCATCCTCTTCACTTACGGCCTCATTGCCCGGGCAGTGCTCAGGATCCGGTCTGCCTCTGGGCGCCGCAAGGCTTTCGGCACCTGCACGTCCCACCTGATGGTGGTGTCCCTCTTCTACCTGCCGGCCATGTACATGTACCTGCAGCCTCCTTCCAGCTACTCACAGGAACAGGGCAAGTTCATCTCCCTCTTCTACTCCATCATCACCCCCTTGCTCAACCCCTTCATCTACACACTGAGGAATAAGGAAGTGAAGAAGGCGCTGGTACGGCTCCTGGGCCGGATCTCGAGGCTCTGCCAGAGGTGAACCCCGGCCCGCTTATCTGTGTGTGATGGAGAAACTGTGAAGTCACCCCAATCCCCCCCATACCCACATCTTCCCTCCTGCAGGGACAAGGGCCCGTTTCTTCATCTTGGTCTCCTTCATACGGGACTTAGGTTTTTAGAAATCATTTAACCAGTGTCATTTTCCCTGAGGATTTGTCAGATGCCCTCACTTCCTTCCTCCCCATTCACACCCTTTCCATGTGCTGGTCTTTTGTCTCCCACCTGCTCCCCTCCCCTGGCCTCTAGTTTTCAGTGGGAAATATTTACAAGGCGCCCGCCTCATCACTCTCAATGTCATCACTCACAATGAAGCATGCTGCTCACCCGACTTCAGGTCACCATAGCTTTTATGTGACTGAGAAAACACCCCCCAAGGTAGGCAGGTGACAGTATCTCCATGGGGGTCCAGTTTTCCTTCTACTGGGTTTCCCCACTGAGCGGGAGACCACCTTGATTGCATCACGTCGTGTCCAGTATCCGCTGTAGTAAAGTTGTGTTCCAGAGAAGAGCACAAGGTGTCAATATAGCCAGAAGGGGGACAATGGGGGGATAAAGGGCACACGGGGGCCACAGGGCCAGCTGCTGGCAGAAGGAGAGCATCAGTGTGTAGACACTAGGTTTTCTTGCACATTATGAGGTTCCTTCAGAGACAGTGGTTCATCTTGCTATAAAGGATTCACTGTGACCCTCCCAGAGCCTAACTCCGTCCCCACAGAAAGAAGCAAGGCAATGAGCTGCCTCAGTGAGCACTTGAAGAGCCTGGCAGAGGCTGCCTTGGGTGGGCGCTGTATGGAGCCGGGTGGGAGCTGCCTTGGGTGGGCACTGGATGGAGCCAGGTAGAAAGCTGCCTTAGGTGAGTGCTGGATGGAGCCAGGTAGGAGATGCCTTGAATGAGTACTGGATGGAGCCAGGTAGGAGATGCAGTGTCTGGCGGAGCGCCTTAGGTGGGTACTGGTGGAGCCAGGTAGGAGATGCCTTGAATGAGTACTGGATGGAGCCGGTGGGGGTAGGGAGCTGCCTTAGATGAGTACTAGATGGAACCGGGTAGGAGCTGCTTTAGGTGAATACTGGATGGAGCTGGGTAGGGCTGCCTTAGGTGGGCACTGGATGGAGCTGGGTAGGGAGTTGCCTTGGATGGGGACTATGAGGGTGCCAGATAGGAAGCCGCCTTGGGTAGGCGCTGAGAGGAAACCAGGTAGAGCGCTGTCTTGGGTAGGAGCTGGGAACTGGGAAGAGCTGGTCAGGGGCTACCTTAAGTGGGCACTGGATAGAGCTGGGCAGAGAGCTGCCTTAGGTAGACACTGGAAGAGCCGGGCAGGGAGCTGCCTAGGTGGGAACTGGATAGAGCCGGTAGGAGCTGCCATGGGTAGGTACTAGGAGGAGACAGATAGGGAGCTCCTTGGAAAGCACTGGGAGGAGTCGGGCAGGGGGCAGCCTTATGTAGGATCTGGGAGGAGCCGGGCAGGGTTTTCTTAGGTGAGTGCTGGATGGAGCAGGTCCGGGCTGCCGTAGTTGACCGCTGGGTAGAGCTGAGTGGGATCTATCTTGGGTGAGTACTGGGGATAGCTGGGTAGGAGCTTCCTTGAGTAGGTGCAAAGAAGACCCGGTAGGGAGCTGCCTTGGGTGGGTGCTGGGAACGAGAGCCAGGCAGGGGCTGCCTTAGTTGGGCACTCGATTGAGCCAGGTACGGTGCTGCCTTCCTTGGGTGCTGGATGGAGCCCGGTAGAGAGCTGCCTTAGGTGGGCACTCAGGAGTAGATGGGTAGGGAGCTGCTTGGGTGGGTGATTAGAGGAGCTGGTTAGGGAGCGCCTTAGGTGGGCACTGGAGGAGCTAAGCAGGGGTTACCGTAGATGGGCACTGGGAGGAACCAGGCAGGGGCGCTGGGAGGAGCCGGGTAGAGAGCTGCTTTCGGTGGGCACTGGAGGATCAAGGTAGGGGGTTACCTGAGGTGGGCCCTGGGAGAGTCGGCAGGGGGCTGCCTTAGGTGGGTCCTGGGAGGGAGACAGGCCGGTGCTGCCTGAGGTGAGCACTCAGAAGCAACAGCCAGAGAACTCCCCTTGGATAGGCGCTCTCTGAACTCAAGGTGCTATAGTGTTTTGTTTTCCAGACTGATACTCTCCCATCCTTTCCCTCTCTGCTGGTTACCCTGGATCCCTGAGGGCCTCCCTCCACACCCCACACCCCATCTACAGTCAGAACAGCTAAGGGTGGGGATTAGAGATCAGCCTCTAGAGCTGGCCCGTGGACAAATGGCGCCCTCCATTCTCCAACTAGGGGTCAGGAGAGCAACAGAAGTGTGCACCATTGCCCCCTGCTTCCTCTGAGTAGTCACAGCAACGTCCGTCAGGGACCACTGGGTGCCACAGTAAAGGGGGGTGGGAGAGGTGCCCACACATCCTTCACAGGGAAGAAACTGGTCTCTGAGCACTGCAGGGGTAGCCCAAGCACTATACCAATAAAATGAAAGCGGGTCCTCACCTTTAAAAAGAGGAATCCGCCATGTTGGATTCCATGAGGAATGTGAAGGCTACCGCACAACACGGGCAACACAGGTGGACCCTCTCCCCAGGCACCTAGGGCACCACGGGACCCTCCACTCATGGGCATGCTTGGTCATCCTGAGGCAAACCACTTGTCCCTGTGCACAGCGCTTCTGTGCCCACCGTGTCACCCTCTGTGCGAGCGCAGCCCTGTGTTTCAGCTTGGGTATCCAGGGGAAAAGCACGGCCCAAGCCCCTAACCTGATGGAAGACAGTCACAACCTGGAAAAAGGTTGCTAGGGGTGGCACAACTGCCCTCCAGGCACTGCTAAGTGGTTGCCACTGGTGGCTTAGGTTTTTGTTGTTTCATGGCGTGGTTTGCAGTTCAAGGTGAGGTGGGTCTTTACCATGTTGGCATTTCTCCTTCACATTTGCTTAAGACAATGTGCCCTCCTTGAAACACAGGCCAGATCTGACAGGCCACTTAAAAACCTGATTTGCATGTGTGATCCTATTGGTTGTTCTATATTCCACATTTGCATATGACATCATCCAAAAACCCATATAAGGGGTTGTGTGGTCTGATCGGCCATACCTCTGCATATGGCCATATAACATCAGCCACAAACCCATAGAAGGGTATGATCATCTTATATAAAGGATCACATCCTCACCACATAACCTCATTTTCATATGGAATCACATTGGTTGTTCTCAATGGAGGAGCACTTAGATGTAACCAGTCAGAAGAAATAACCAGATGCATGATATCTATAAACCCAGGTCACTGTCTAGAGAAGGTCCCTGCTGCTGCTCCCTGTCCACGCTGCCATTGCTGTGTGAAACTTAAGTGTTGCTGCAAGGACTCTGAGGATTGTGATGGGGTGGCTGCTTCAGCCTACTCAGAAACACGTACGTGAGCTATCATGACTCAGAAGACCTGTGGTGAATGTTAATTCTCTGCACAGATAAAAGATACTCAGAAAACACAACCTGCTCTAGTAGCAACATTTGTCTTTTTGGTGTTACTTTAGTCCACTTATCGCATCTTTCACCTATTTGTCAGTCATGTTCATTGCCTTGATTCCAGAAATTGGCTATGTTAAGTACCCAGGCCAAGAAGAGGACATTCAGACTGCATTTATATGCATGACATAAAATATATATAAGACGTATTATGATACCAATATCTAGGTCAGGCAAAAAGCAGGAGGTCTTGTCCAAGGTGGAAATTATCGCAAATGTGTGGAGTCAGAGGCTAGGTAAGAGAGAGAATGGAACAGTGTGCTAATAATTGTTGAAAGTTCTAATACCAACCTAGAACTGAGCATTACAGGCAAAAGATAACAGACCTTTTAATGTATGTATGTAATCCGCAATGTAGAAGGGAAGGAAAAGAGAAAGAGATAGAAAGGAAAGAAATAAAGAATCTGCCATGGAGGCAGACTAGGAAGTGGGGAGGGATCGGGGCATTGGTGGTGGGAAATGGGCACTGGTGGAGGGTGGGTGCCTGAGCACTGTATGACCGAAACCCAAATATGAACATTTTTGTAATTGTTTATCTCATTGGGATAATAAAACATATTTTAAAAAAGAACAGGACATTCAGCTTTGGATTTGGGAGTCATAACCAACATGGAGATCGATGTCACTCCTGACTCAGTGCTCAGAAGACCCACACTAGCAGGAATGGGACCAGAGTCTCCAAATACAAAGACTATAGTGCAGCCCTTCCAGCTAACCCCAAGCCCCTTTGATTCACTGCTGCATCCTCTGTGAATATACCAGAAAGGAAATAACTGGTGTGGAACTTCTGGGTTTGCTGTGAAAACTCTCAGTAATGAGAGTGGCGGCATGTTTATATCCCACCCTCAGTACAGGCTCCATTCTGCCCTCACTCCAGCTCCTGCCCTTTAGATAGAGGTGATGTGCTGTGGTTGCAGTGAGTTTCTCTCAACTTCAGAGATGAGAAACATTTCCCATGGCATGTGGGTGTCTGTCTCATAGGAAAAGGGTTTTGTTTTTTTGTTTGTTCTTTGTTTGCTTTTTGGGTCACAACCAGTGATGCTCAGGGATTGCTCCTGACTCTGCACTCAGGAATTGCTTCTGGCTGTGCTCAGGGGACCATATGGGATGCCAGGGATCAAACCCAGACTGGCCATATGCAAAGGCATAACTCTACCCACCCCCTCTGGCCCTAAGAGAAGGTTTTGTCAGTCCACTGCCCAGTTTATAATTGGGATATAATACTTCTACTGGTTGGGTTTTGTGGACATGTTGGAAATTTGAGATCAACTCCCTTATCAGACCTGTGTTAGATGCACTTCTTATGACATACATTTGTGTCTATGTGAGAAATGTTCCAGAATCCAGTCAGTGGCCAAGGTGTCTAGGATGAGACCCTGAGGAGGAAGCGGCTGCCATAGAAAGAGTAAACACTTAACCTTACACCACTGAACAGGTTCACAGCCAGAATTTCAGGAAGGAAGGTGAATGGGGAGTTCTGCATTGGGAGACCTCTGGGCCCCCTGTCTCCAGTGGTCAGATCAGGCAGAGTTACGTCCCAAGGTGACTGAGACTCCACACACAAACCAAAGCTCCTGTGCCTCCAGGGAGGGCTCCCAGGGGCCTCATTGTGTCGTAAGCTCAATCTTCATGGAATAGGTAGGAAATTTCCAGGCACTCACTGCTGCCTGGTCCGACTCTGCACATAAAAGATGCTCATAAAAGTAAATGAAACCCCAGCTTTCTTCATGAGCATGTTCTGGAGGTAAGTCAGTGCTCTGTGCATTGTATCAGACCGGGATGAATTACAAAGCACATCTTAGGAGAAGTGCTGAGGGTCACCGGGGAACAGCAGGAATGGGAAGACTGTGGGAAAGGATATACTTCACAAAGGGCCCACATGAGCAGTGCAAGGCTGGTGGCAGCAGTCAAAGCAGCGTGATGGGCTGGAGGACGAGAAGTCCTGACTTGACAGAGTGCAGAGAGAAAGGGCGCCTGTCTTGAGGTGGGGAGGTAGAGAGCCAAGCACGTGGCCCCAACATTAAAAGTCCCATGGGGAAGACCACTCTGACCTGTGATCTGATCTCTGTGGCAGTATGGAGGGTACACTGAGGCAAGGAGGGCCAAGGAGCATGGACAGGTGTGGTCCCAACGCAGAGAGGTTTTGACCTGTCTCCTACTGTGTGGTGGCTCACCCTGCATCCTTGCATGGAACTTGGCCCAAAGAGCTTATAGGACATTACAGATGCATTACACAGGAACATTTCAATAGGGTGTTTGTACATGCACAGTCCATGCTCTGTTATAAACCACAGAAAGCATCAAATGGGGTCATGCCTGGGAGCGTTCTATTTGGATGGAGAAGGTGGAACCATCGCTGATGATGTTTGGGCCTCATCCCAACAGAGAGAAAGAGACCATGCAGTTCTGGTGGTCAAGCTTGGGCTCCCACGTGCAAAGTGTGTGCTCGGCCCTCTGAGCCACGGCTCAAGCCTGGGTCCCTTCTGTAGTCGGTGAGAGGTGTGAGGGGTCGACTGCTCAGAGCTCAGAAAGAGAGTGTGGTCTCATGGCCAGTGCCGTCACCAGATGCCCCTGGGCTGGACTTGGCAAGAAGAGAACAGAGGTCTCTTTAAGAGGCAGCCTTTTCTGTATCACTGGCATCTTTGTCTGACCTGGTCCGAAACCCCCAGGGAGACGGCCTGTCTGAGATCTGCAGTACTAATGCCCTGACACTGTGTCACCTGCTCAACAGCAAATGGGATTTAGAAACAAAGAGTTGGGGAGAGGAATTGACAACTGAGGACCCGGCCACACAGAATGATGGGATTTCAGATCGGCTGGTGTTGGGAGGCAGGCCTGCTGACCTGACCATCCTCTGCCCTAGTGCTGAGACCTTATTTCCCAGTGGCATGGTGTGGTATGACACTCTTGTATTATCCAGTAAATCAGCCAATGCTTGGTTTTCTGGGCCACAGAAAAATAATACAGTAACTATACAGGCTCCCAGGGCATGTGTAGGGTCCAGGATCTGGGGATGTGGGAGAGAGCAATGGAAAATTAGCAGAAAACTCCCCACTCTTTCTGAGGGCAGTTTGTTCTTGTCTCAGCCAAAGGTTGAGGCGGGAGGTCACAGGCCCAGGGCACCATATTGTTGCACAGAATGGCACTGGAGGTTTAACACACCAGCCCCATTCAGCTCTGAGGATGGAGCTACTCAGGCCTTGCAGGTAGGTGGGCAGAGGGTTCTGGGATGCTGGGCGAGGGTGGAGGGATATGGAATCCAGCAAGGCCCTTGTTCCTTGAGACAGAAACGAGGATTGTCATTGAATGCAGCTGACTCATGGTCAGAGATATCTCACTGAGCTAAACAACAAATTTGTTGGAGACGTGACTATCTCTAGCACAGCGAGGCCCCAAGAGCACCACTGGGAACATGCTCCAGTGGGAGTTGGGAAGAACAGCTGATACCAATGGTTGAGCTCAAAACAAACCAACAGCTGAGCAGAGAGTGCAGCAGATATGACACTGGCCCTCCAGGCAGCAATTGGAGCTTTTACGGAAAGCACTGTGGTCACCAGAGCACAGTCAGGAGAGGTGCATGCGCACAGAGAAAATACCTAACAGCCATGTGGTGCCAAAACAAAGAAATCAAACCCTCAAGCCATGAATGTAGCCTGGACTCTAACAGAAAGAGGGAATCAAAGCAGTTCTCCTGCAGAGGGTACAGGGGGCTGTGACATCTGGCCATGCTCTCCAGCTCAGGACTTCAGCAGAAACGAGCCAATAAGGAAACTCCAGTGACACAGACTAGAGAACATGGGGAGCTGGAGGCAGGACGAGTAACACCCCCTTTCCTGCTCAAAGTGAGGGACTCTGATAGACTCAGCCAACATCCTCTGTTCCCAGACAGCTGCTCCATGGGCCTGCCAATGACTCCACCCCTGATGGCTTCATCCTGCTGGGCTTCTCGGATAAACCCGGTTGGAAATGACCCTCTTCGTGGCGGTGGCGGTCTTCTACCTGGTCACTCTAGTGGGCAACATCACCATCATCCTGCTAGCCCGCCTGGATGCACACCTGCACACGCCCATGTACTTCTTCCTCTCCCAGCTCTCCCTGCTGGACCTCTGCTTCACCACCAGCTGTATCCCACAGATGTTGTTCAACCTGTGGGGCCCGGACAAGACCATTAGCTACCTGGGCTGTGCCATCCAGCTCTACATCTTCCTGGGCCTGGGTGCCGCTGGTGTGTGCTGCTGCTCATCATGGCCTATGACCGCTATGTGGCCGTGTGCGGCCACTGCACTATGTGCTCATAATGCACCCCAAACTGTGTCATCGGCTGGCTCTCCTGGTGTGGGTAAGTGGGGGTCTTTGGCACCTTGGTACAGTCTCCCCCACTATGAAGCTGCCCTTCTGCCAGCACCACCGAGTGGATGACTTTGTCTGCGAGGTGCCTGCCCTGATCCGTTTGGCTTGTGGGGACACGCGTGTCAATGAGCTCCAGATCTCTGTCATAGGCGCCGTGTTCCTGCTGGGACCACTCCTGCTCATCCTTGTGTCGATACGGCCACATCGCCCGCGCCTGTACTGGCCATCCAGTCCCAGGAGGGGAGGAGCAAGGCCATGCGCACCTGCTCCTCCCACCTCCTCGTGGTCCTGCTCTTCTATGGCAGCGTCACTGCAGTCTACATCGGGCCCCGGAGCCGCTTCTCCCAGAAGGGAGGGAAGTTCCTGACTTTGTTCTACACTGTGGTCACCCCCCACGCTCAACCCTCTCATCTACACGTTGAGGAACAAGGATGTGAAGGGGGCTCTCAGGAGGCAATTTGGCAAAGACCGGAAGGCCAGAGAAGCATAAAAGGCTCAGGTCCCAGCCAGTGCCAGCCTGGACCACGTTTTGCCCTCAGCATTAAATGTGGGTTATTCCAGGATGGCAACTCCCAGCTGTCATCACAATGCCAGGAGCCCCACCCTGATGTGTCTACAGGGGACAGGTGCAGGCAATGTGACAGGCATGAATCCATTTGTGTCCAGGCTCTGTGGTGTTCAGTAAAGCTGCTGAGCAGTCCTGTCATGAGGATGGCCAAGTTGACCACAAGAAACCTATCACTAGCCCTGGAAGGAGACCAGGAAAGGCCCAAGTGGACTCAGGAAGGGTTAGAACAGCCAAGTGGGAGTGGTGCCCAACAGCAACTAATCCATCTCCCGCTTCTCAACTGGACCAGCCTTGCCTCTTCAGGAGATCTGGTCCTGTCAATATCATGGACAGTCCTGACTTGCTTCTGCGTCCTCCCTTCCAATCCCAGGGAGTTGCACATATGCCTCAGGAGGGCAAGAAGACAATGGGGCTCCTCCAGGAAATGCCCGACGTCCCCTCAGACCCCTTCCCAGCCCCTCACAGGCAGCAAACCTGGGAATCGGATGTTTTCCTACCCACATACGTCCTGTGCAAGTGTAGGGGTTAGAGATTCAGAGACTTTTTACCCCTGACCCTGACGATAACCATGGAAGTGGCTTCAGGCCCAGAGGTGGAGTATTGGGGCTGTTCAGGGTCCCCAACAGATATTTGGGTCAGGCAAGTTCCCTGACTGCGTTCAGGGCCGCACAACCATCCCCTCTGGTGATGGACAAAGAAGTATGACCACCAGTTCTATAAAATCTAAGGCTTTAATTTTTTCTCCACGATCCCCTAACTTCAACTAACTACACACACACACACACACACACACACACACACACACACACACACACCCCCCCACATAATCAAATCCACCATAAATATATAGTTTACAAAGGTTGGAGGCAGGGAGTTTCAAAAAGCAAAAGCCTCCTTTATCCCGAAAACAATGTTGTGAGCAAAATCATCAGGGGCCACAACCCTGCTCCCAGGGGTTATATGGTGGAACCCTGGCACTTTTTTCTCATCCTTGACTGATAAACAGTCATTTCAATAATATTTCTAGACAGTTGTGTATAAACAGTAAGAGAGAGACATTTATCTACACCTGGGATTAAATATATAGGGTGACCTTTCCTGGGAAGATCATATCATATATCCCAGACTACATTCCCCTCACTAGATTGATTATTCCCAATCCACTCAGGGTCCTATCCATCCACTGCTTCTCTTTGGGTCAGAACACAACTTGTTCCTATGACCTTGTTCTTTATCTTTGGGTCAGAACAGAGCTAACTCCAAGATCTTGTCTCAGAAATTGTGCAAGATACTTTCTTGGGGGTCTGCAGCAACAGCACAGCTGATAGGGTGTTTGCTTTGCATGCAGCTGACCCGGGTTTGATCCCCAGCATCCCATATCATCCCCCGAGCACCACCAAGAGTAATTCCTGAGTGCAGAGCCAGGAGTAACCCCCTGAGCATTACTGAGTGTGACCCAAAAAGCAAAAAAAAAAAAAAGAAAGATACTTAGTTATCCCATGCCGATGCCAGGGTGATCTCTTTTCCTGGTTCCATCCAAAACCACAGTGGAACCCTCTTTTTGGGTGTATGAGGAATTAGAATAAATCTAAAGGGAACTGAGGTTTTTAGTTAGGAAATATGACGGATTCTTGAAGTAACTAATTCAGAGTTAATTAACTCATAAATGCACCACCTTAACTGTCTTCCTGTGCCTATACAAAAAAAAATTTTGTAGTAGCATAAGCATATGTAAAAGGCTTACAGGAAAGAGAAAAGCAACCTTTCAAAACCCCAGGGTTAGTAAGTAGGCTGAAAATAAAGAGTGTACCAACAGTGGAGCATCTGCCCTGAGAGTGGACGGTCACAGTGGGTCTGGATTCATGGGGTCCCGCACTGTCCCATAGAGCCAGCAGGGCAATGACCTGGCAACACTGGGTATGGGACACACAAAGCAAGTGTTACTGATTTATCATATGTCGTGAACTTTTTAATGTAGTTCAGTAAAAAAAATTTTTAAACAAAAATGGCTGGAGCAGGGCCAGAGCGATAGCCCAGTGGGTAGGGGCGTTTGCATTGCGGCCGGCCCATGCCGGCACAGGTTCGATCCCTGGCATCCCATATGTTCCCCCAAGCACCGCCAGGAGTAATTCCTGAGTGCAGAGCCAGGAGAAACCCCTGAGCATTGCCGGGTGTGACCCAAGAAGCAAAAAAAAAAAAAAAAAAAAGGCTGGAGCAATAGAGGAACAGATAGAGTACTTGTTTTACACGTAGACAACCCTAGTTCAATTCCTGGCACCCCCTATGGTCCCCTGAGCACAGCCAGGAGTGATCCTTGAGCACAGAGCCAGGAGTAAGCCCTAAGCATCACTGGGTGTGGCCCAAACCTCCCATTTTAAAAAAGAATAAAAATTAATAACATAAATGTGATTCAGCATCAGGCAACTAGCTGGAAAGTGTGAGTGCATACATGAAATATTCGTCATTCCTAGCCCTGTATATGGCGCCAGCTGGCCCCAATGCTGCTGGGGGCAGTGGTATGGGTGTCGTAATCCCCAACCCTGCTGGAGGTACTCATGTGAACCCTGTGACCCAAACCACTGCTGCATGTAGTGATGGGACCCCACCTGTACCAGCGCCATGTGCCAGAGCATTCATCAGTCTTGCACATCCATCACAACCAGCCCTCAATCCTGTCTGACCTGGCTTGGGGCCACCTCTCATCCCAGAGCAGTGTCTCAGGCAGTATGGCTGTCTTGGTAATAAGGACAGAAATGCCTCTTCAAACAAACCGCATCCCGCAGAGCCAACAGCAGCTAAGCTGAAGCAGCTCCCACTGGCCACAAGAGGGCTCTGTGGCCCTGCTAAACCTGCCCTTTACCTACAGGGTCCAAGCCCTGGAACCCAGGGCTGTCTAAAGCCACCAGGAGGGGCGGGAAGGATAGCACAGTGGGTCGGGCATTAGTTTTGCATGCCCCACACCTGGGTTCAATCTGCAGCATCCCAGCGTCCCATATGGTCCCCTGAACACTGCCAGGAGTAATTCCTGAATGCAGAACCAGAATTAACACCTGAGCATTGCCAGGTGTGACCAAAAAGACAAAACAAAGAATAATAATAAAGTCTCCAGGAGGCGTTAAAACTGTGAGTGTGTCCTTCTGGGATATTTCTCCAAACCCTGTGCTGATCAGTAAGGAAGATTGGCGTCTCACCCCTGTCCTCGGCTCCACCTCCTCTCCATTCCTGGACATTCTCATTGGAAAGGAAAGAGCATTGGACAGGATTTTGCTCCTTTGTCATCCTGAATCCTGTGCTATCCTCAGGAGTCTTGTGAAGTGGGGATGGGGAGAGACAGCCTAGAAAAGGAAATTGCTTTCTCTGTCCGGTTCTGCCACCTAGGGGCCTGCTGGGAGATGGAGACTAGGCGCAGCATGGACTTAACGTCCAGCCATCCGCGTTCTTAAACTGCACCTGATATCCTTGTTCTGACATACTTGTTCTGTATCGCATGGACGTTGATCCCTACCCACCACCTGATTTCTGTAGGGAGCAGTGGACTCAGACTGGGCAAGGAATTGCTCTTGGCAGGAAAGGAATGTCAGCCCTAGGCCTTACCAGGCTGCTCAGGGTTGTTGTCTTCTTACAAGAAAAAGAATTTTCAAGGGCCATAGTACAGCGGGGAGGGTGCTTGCTTTGCCGCGGCCGACCCATGTTCAATCCCGCGCAGCCCATATGGTATCCCCGAGCACTGCCAGGAGTAATTCCTGAGTGCAGAGCCAGGAATATCTCCTGAGCATCACCGGGTGTGACCCAAAAAGGAAAAAAAAAAAAAAGGAAATGAAAGAATTTAACAATAAGTTGTTTCATTTGTTTAGTTTGGGGGGGTTGTTTTGCTTGGGGGTCACACCCAGCTCTGGTCAGGGTTTACTCCTGGCTCTATACTCAGGGATCACTCCTGACAGGGACCGGGAACCACACACAAGATGGAATCTGAATTAGCTCATGTAAAGTGCCTTACCCACTCTACTATATCTCTAACCCCACAACAAAACCATGTTCTTTTTTAAATCTTCTGAATTTTCAACCAGCTGTGATAAACATGCATAGTTTATTAGAAAAAATATAACTGTTACAAAAATCAAAAAATAAATAAGTTACTGCCATGAAACCACAACCTACTCTAATGATAACTTGTCAGTTAAGAGAGAGATGGAGAGGAGAAGTGAGGCCCAGAGCAGAGGAAAGAGATTGCCAGAGTGAAGTGAGTCTATCTGCGAGTCACAGTGAGCCCATCAGACTGAGCCTAGGTGAGAACCTGCCTGCCTGCTGTCTTCCACCCCAGAGCTAGGAGATGCGGGCACTCCCTCTCCACCAGGGTGCAGGAGTGCTCACCCACATCCAGCCCAGAGGGCAGGTCAGAGAATGGCGGATGACCTCTGGTCCATCGCAGGCCCTGCTACAGGGAAGGCTCAAACACAATGGTCAGCTCGGGCTTCTCTTCCCGGAGTGTCTCTAAGGCGCACCTTGTATCATGATTGAAATACATTTCAGACAACCTGCAAACACACAGAAAGAGTCTTGGCATTACCTCCCCTGGGGAGCTCAGAATTTGGGCCATAAACTGCTCTCATACACCCCTGAGCCCCTGCCCCAGCTCCTGCAGCTCCCGCAGTCTAAGATGCTCCTTAGACTCTGTGCTCTCATCTCACTCTCAAAGCAACCAAACACACAAAAAAAATAAGAGTTGGTTTTCTGGGTTTTTATGTTTGTTTGTTTGTTTGTTTGTTTGTTTGTTTGTGAGAGGGGCCACACCTGGCAATGCTCAGGGTTAACTTCTGGCTCCTGATGGGGCTCTGGGGACCCTATGGGATGCTGGAGATCAAACCTGGGTCAGCCACATGGAAGGCAAACGCCCTACCCGCTGTACTATCTCTCCAACCTCAGAAACCAAAGTTATTTTTGTTGTTTTCTTTTCTTTTATTTTCTTTTGCTTTTTTGGGTCACACCCAGCAATGCTCAGGTAACCCTGGCTCTGCACTCAGGACTTACTCCTGGCGGTGCTCAGGGGACCATATGGGATGCCGGAGATCAAACCCGGGTCAGCCGCATGCATGTAAGGCAAACGCCCTGCCCACTGTGCTATCATCACTCCAGCCCTAGAAACCAAAGTTTTGAGCCCAAACTGTGCCATAGCTCCAGGTGGGGGTCCCTCCTCCCAGCAGCCCACCTTGCTGTAGTGCTGAACGCACAGATGCTACCAACCTTGTGACGTGCCTGTACTAAGGGCCCACCGTGCCAAAGGTTCACAGGCTCACAACCCTGGCTACATTCACGGCTCTCCTGTCTCCCCTTTTCAATAGGCCCCTGAGTTGGGAGTCGGGAGCTAAGTACAGAGCTGCCTTTGCCTTAAACAAGTCTTGGAGGTAAGTGTCCCTCTGTTTTCTGTCACTGTCCCTGACGGCTTAAGGCCATACCATCTCAACGTCCATGTGCGGCGCACATGTCAAACACTTGCCTGAGCTCACCCCAGACCTCAGGTGTTCACCCGAGCCCAGGACACAGGACCCAGCACTTTGGCATCGCCCCAAGCCCCTCTTCCCCCACACCACTGCACCCCCAGACTCACTCCAGGCTCCGCAGGTGGCAGGGGTGCCGGCGCAGTACCTCACACAGCAGTGTCACCCCCAGGTCCCCCAGGTCGTTGGCACCCAGGCTGAGCTTGAGCAGGCTGTGGTGCCCTGTCAGCAGTGTAGACAGGTCCCAGCAGCTGTGTGCAGTAAGGCTGCAGCAGTCTAACCTGCGGGGAGGGCATGAGGTGTGAGCAGAGGGTGCCCCCACAGCCGCGCTGACCAGCAGGATGGAGCTGCTCGCACGCCCTCTCTTCGTCGGTGACCTTTCTGGCCCAGGTTGTGGGACAAGTGCGGTGTGACCGCTCCAAAGTCTCTGTGCCCACAGCTCCCCAAAGGCTCTGTGGCCACTGCCCATGCAGGGGTGGACGGGGCGGGAAGGGACACCAATGTCTGTCCCCACCATCTGGATGCAGAAGCTCCACGATGTTTGCTGAAGCACCCATGGCCGCACCAGCCCTGGCCACATGATCCCCACGACTGATAGAAGCCCAGGAACTCACTCCAACATCTGGATCTGGCAGCTGGGGTGCAAGAGCCCCTCACAGAGAACCTTGACCCCCAAGTCTCCAAGGGCATTGCCACGCAGGTACAGGTGTGTGAGGTTCTGGTTAGCGCTGAGCACCGCAGACAGAGCCGGGCAGCAGGCGGATGTGAGGCCAGAATTCACCAGCCTGCAGTAGGGACACAGAGACCCCTCACAGATCTGCCTTCCCTGGACACTGCCCACCCCCGCCATCCCACCTCAGAAACTCTCTCCTGAAAGTCCCATCCTGCATTGCTGCGACCAGAGCTCAGCACCAGGGCGGGACTGTGAGCTGAGCATGTCCACAAGAGACAAGTGAAACATGAGCGGGGAGCCTGGAAACCCCCAGACCACAGGACCATGCATCGGTTGGACCCCGGGGAGCTAGCTCTATGCATAGAAGGTGCCCCAAGAGGAAGAAGGTTTGCAGCGAGACAAGCAGAGTTACGGGCAGAGGTCTCGGGCAAGAGCTGGGAGGGCCAGAAAGACAGTATCGACTCAAGAGCACACGCTTGCATGCCTGAGGCCCTGGATTGGAGCCCAACTCTGGAAAGAAAAAAAGTACAATGTCTTTGGCCAGCTACTGACTAGCACATGATTTGCATGCAGAAGACCTGGGTTTGTCACCGGAGATGAGGGCTGAGAAGCTGGACCCTGACAAAGTAAGTTTGCCCACACCAGACCTTCTCTCTGTCCTCTCTGCCAGGACTTCGGACCCCCTAGCTCCTCCCCTTCCCTGGACCCCCCCCCCACAATGCATTCCCAGACTCTTCCCTGGAGTCACCTCTTTTGGGGAGGGGCGGGTCACTCATGATGCTCAGGGGTTACTCCTGGCTCTGCACTCAGGAATTACCCCTGGCGGTGCTCGGGGGACCATATGGGATGCTGGGAATCGAAACCGGGTTGGCTGCATGCAAGGCAAATGCCCTCCCTGCTGTACTATCACACTGCCCCCTGGACCCCCACCTTTGACCCCTGCACACCCCTCCTTGTACCCAGACCTGCCCTTCATGGCCCTGCCCCCATCTTCTTGGCCCTGCCCCTAATCCCACCTCACCTAGCATGGCCCTGCCCCATCTTCTTAGCTCTGTCCCCAGTTCCACCCAACCTCGCGTGGTCCTGCCGCATCTTGTATGTCCCCAACTCCATGTGGCCTATACAGGGCCCTGCCCCGACTCAAGCAGCCACTTCCCTCCGTGGCCCTACTGTCCCTCCTGCTGGACCCTGTGCTCCTGGGGTCCCGCTCTGCTGTGAATCTCGAGTGGGGTGAACTGGTCCATCCCACATGCCAGAAGGCTTGCTGCAGGCTGGCCATCCCCAGCTCCTCCACTCTGTCCTCGGCTCCAGCTGAGGATTGGCCCATGGTGACCCTCCACCTTTGCCAAGTGCACCCCTGACTTACCCCAGCTTCTGCAGCCTGCACTCGAGGGTTGCTGTGCTCCCTCACACAGAGCTGCAAGGCCCATGTCTCCCAGGATGTTCTCCCCAGGTAGAGCCTGGTGAGAGACTGGCTCGAGCGCAGCACGGACGCGAGGTCCTCACAGCAGGCAGATGTGAGACTGCAGCTGACAAGCCTTCAGTGAGAGGGAGAAAGTAATGGGGGTGAGTGGGCTGCGCTCTGGCGCCCACCCGGGCCCACATGGCCGCGCACCTCCCAGCTCTATGGAAATGCATCTGGCACATTCCACGTCCCATAAAGTCCCCCAGGTTTTTCTGACCATGTGAGTTCTTCCTAAGACCTGTGGGTCCCACCTGTCTTATAGCAACCACACTTGGAGGTACTCAGTGGGGTAAAGGATGTTGGGGACAGAACTCGGGACCTCAGGTGATGCTCCATCACCTGAGCCACATTTTTTTGTTTTGTTTTGTTTGGGGCTACATCCAATGATGTACAGGGGTTACTCCCGGTTCTGCATGGAGGGATTGTTCCTGATGATGCTTGGAAGACCATGTGGGATGCTGGGGCTTGAGCCCAGGTTAGCCCTCTGCGGGGGCATATATATGCCTGTCTCTCTGTGCTATGGCTCCAGCTCCATGAGCCAGATTTTCAAATCCACCCATCCATCCATCCATGGACGTTTGGTTTGTTTCCACTTTGGGGCTGTTGAGAGCAAAGTTGTCGCTGACACGTGTTTGCACACATTAAACCTCCGCATCTAACTCTTGGTGATGTGCATTGCTTTAGTGCTGTTCCCTCTCAGTGTGAAGACCAAGAGTGGGCCAGGATGCGCCCTAACTCTTTGAGGCCACACATCAGAAAGAAGATGGTCCCTTTGCTTGCCGAGGTTCCCTTCCACTTTTCCTACAGCATGCACTGACACACCCGAGAGGAGCAGGGCCTCTTCCCTTGGCTGGTCCATTCCAAGCAGAGGTCCCTCCCGTCCCTCAGTGCAAGGCTCGTGTCCACTCGACAAGCTCCACTCACCAGAGGGTTCTGTAGGGTGCAGAACAGGTGCCGCAGCCCCTCACACAGAAGCTGGACTCCCACGTCGCCCAGGGCGTTGTGGCTCAGGTCCAGTTCCACCAACTTGCTGTGACCACTCAGGACTGAGGAGATGCTGCGGCAGCAAAGGCTTGAGAGACCACAGCGGCCCAGCCTGGGGAGCACCGCGCAGAAGTCAGAGGTGTGCAGCTTATCTGCAGCCGACGGGCTCTGTGCTATTGTGGGACCACTTTCTGGGGAAGCACCTCCATTGGCCTTGTGTGTGTGTGTGTGTGTGTGTTTTTGGGTCACACCCAGCGATGCTCAGGGAGTTACTCCTGGCAGTGTTCAGGGGAACCATATGGGATACAGGAGATTGAACCCGGGTCTGGCACGTGCAAGATAAATGCCCTCCCTGCTGTGCTATCGCTCTGGCCCCAACCATGGCCAGTTCTGAATGCAGACTCACAAGAGAATGCCTGGGACCAGCCACCCCATGCACAGCGAAGCCTCAGTTGCTCTGATAGCTGATCACACAGGACACACACACATACCTGCACATGCAGCAGCCATGCAAAGCATATGATGTTCACACACAGCCTACATGCACACATAGGCACAACTGCATGCACACATAATATGCATGTATAAGCATGCTAATATGGCATGTGCACTAACAGGCATGCTTAGGCATAGACCAGCACGTGCAGCTGCCCCAGACATAATGCCCACATGTATAATGTGAATATATGCAAACACATAGGTGTACATACATGTAATGTGATCATGCATACCCAAATGTAAACACACAGTTACTATCATGTGCATGGTGGACACACAAAGGCCTACACAGGGACACACAAACATGCACCGCTGTACACAGGTATAGCTACACACAGGCACAGCTACACACATGCACAGCCACACACAGGCACACACAAGCACACAGAGATCTCCACAAGCACACACAAACATGCACAGCTGCACACAGGCACACACAACTCTTACCACAGTTTCTGAATGTTACAGTCGGGTGCTGCAGTGTTTCACACAGCACCTGCATCCCAGCGTCCCCCAGAGGATTGTCACTGAGGTCCAGTTCGGCAAGGCTCTGGCTAGCACTCAGGACAGAGAAGAGGCCCCGGCAGACAGCAGGCATGAGGTGGCAGGTCCTCAATCTAGGAAGCAGAACAGGGATGACTGGGCAGAGCTGGAAGCTCCTGAGGTTCCGACACAGAGCCCTGGGGACTGGCCCAAGAAATAAGATGGGGTGGGGGGTCCATACCCTCCCCCTCCCATGCCTCCCACTCCTCGGGGCCCTCCTGTCCCTCTGTTCCAGGGACAGCTTGCACTGGCAGCCATGAGAGCACACTTGTCTGAGTTGCCAGCGGCACAACAGGTTCCAGGCAGGAGGTGGCCAACAATCTCCTCAGTCCTCTGACTCCTGCTGGCAGCGCATCTTGGCAGCCTATGCCACCTGCCCTTCTGCAGCGTCCACTCTGAGTGGAGGTTCTGCTGCCAGTGGGCGGCACCTGTGGAAGTAAGGGGAGGGGGTGGGTGCTCCTGCCACCGCCCCCAAAGTCCAACCTCTTACCGGTGCGGAGAGGCCACTGGCAGGCCCGGAGAGCTGGGTGGTCGTCGTCATTCTCCTCCTCCTCCCTCCTCCTCCTCCTCCTCTTTGGGCGAGCTGTGCAGCAGCCTCAAGGACAGCGACACAGCACTACGGCAGTTCTCGATGCAGAAGGAGGAGACCACGTGGTCCATCCTGCTGGAGAGGTGGACCTCGATCCTGGGGAAGTGGCCCATGGCCCTGCGCACAAAGCCCTCCTCCTGCATCTCGTACAGGCAGTAGAAGAGCTCCAGCTGGCTGGGCTGCATCTGCAGCCTCTTGGCCCGGGCCTGGGCTTGGATCCAGCGCAGCAGCTCCGCCCGGACCTGCTGGGAGATCCGGCAGCTCAGTTTCCTCTCCAGGTAGGACGCCCTGTCCCGGTTCAGGAGGCCAAAGAGGAAGCGAACGACAAAGATGAGGTAGCCCTTCTCGAGATTTGCCATAGCTCTCCAGGAGGTCAGTCACCTCCCGGCTGGGGAGCGAGGCCTGGGTGGGGGACGCGTACCCGGTGCTGCCCTCTGCCTCTTCCAGCAGGTAGTACATGGCGGCGAAGAACTCCTGGAACGTCATGTGGACGAAACTGTAGAGACGTTCACAGTCCACCCCTTCTGGAACAGGTTCATGCACAAGAAGGCGGACACGTCGGCCCGCTGCAGGCCATGGTGGCAGAGGTCAGCTTCTTCAAACAGGACCCTCTGGTTCCAGATGCCATCAGCGGCCAGTGAGCAGAGCCCCCAGAGGGTGGTGGGCATGGAGCCTCCTGAGCCTGCCCCCGCGCGACTGGAGCAAACTGGAGAGGAAGAAGGTGTACACGGCCGTGGTGGTCTTGGGCGGTGTCTGCGCCAGGCTCTCGCCACTGTCCATCTGCTGCTTCAGCCCCGTGCACACGATCCAACACACCAGGGGATGAAGCACATGGTGAACAGCACCTCGTTCTCCTGGGTCAGCTGCAAGGCCGCCCTGGCCTGCTGCTCGTCCGGGAAGTACTTGTAGAAGTATTCCTTCCGCTTGGCCTCCGAGAAGCCCAGGATCTCCACGTGCGGGGCCCGCTCCAGCAGGTGCTGCAGCTTCTCCAGGGCCACTGGGCGGGTGGTGATGAGCAGCGAGGCCTCGGGCAGCAGCCTCTTGCGGATGAGACTGCTCAGGACAACGTCTCCCGCTCCGCCTTCTGCCAGTCGGTGCACAGAGTGTCCGTGCGCTCATCAAAGGCACCCTGCAGCTCATCAAAGCCGTCCATGGCGAAGAGAATCGGGCTGGCTTCCTCACCATCCGACCCACAGGGGGTTGGGGTCCGGGCAGCAGCCTCTGATGAGGTCAGCCAGGCTCCACCAGCGCCCAGGCTCACCTCCCGGCAGTGGATGTAGAACAGGTAGTGGAACCTGCCCTGGTACAGTTTTCCCGATGCCCAGTCCAGCATGAGCTTGCGGCGCCAGCATGGTCTTGCCGATGCCTGCCGCGCCCTGGAAAACCACTGTTTGCACGGGCTCCGGGTGCTGCTCATCAGGCTCAAACAGCGAGTCCAGGCTGGGGAGCTCAGGGGCCCATCAGGTGCCGGGCCCAGGGCCTGCCCATGGACAGCAGCTCCCGCTCCCGCTGCTGCCGGCTCGGGTGCTCCTGGACCAGGCGCAGCCTGGTGTAGCGCTTGTTGAGGCTGACTCTCTCGCCCAGGCGGGCATTCCGGTCCTGGACACACTGGAAGCGACTGTGCACATGCCGCTGGTACTCTTCATGATAATCTGTGGCCCAGACAGATGGCAGGGCCTGGGGTTGAGCTGCCCCAGTGCCCGCGCTCCCCCATTGCCTTAAGACCCGCAGTCAACCAAGCATGTGGCCACACCAAGCACAGGGGACCTGTGACTCCCGAATCAAGACTCAGCTGGGCACAGCAAGCTTGTGTTCTTGCAATGCTCAGAACCAAAGCCCAGCCTCGCCTCTGAGCCTGTCTTTAACCCCAAGGCACAGACAAGGTCACCCCCTTCACTTATGGAACTGTTCCTCTGGTTAGCGTGGGTCCCCTAAGCCTAATTAGAGGGACTCACTTGCCCAGCTCCCAGGCCCTGGGACACCCCCAAATCCTAGTGATGTGCCACACCCCCCACTCACCTTTCTTTTTTTTTACCGAAGAGATTCGAGACAGGTACCCCAGGACCCCTATCCACTCTTCCTCAAGGCTATCTTCCTGGCATATCACTGGGGCCCCTGAAACATGCACATCACCTGGAGATAAGAAATGCAAAGAGAGAGAGTCGGAGTGATAGTCTAGTCAGGAGGGTGTTTGCCTTGCACAAGGCTGACCTGGGTTCTATCCCAGCATCCCATATAGTCCCCCAAGCACCACCAGGAGTAATTCCTGAGTGCAGAGCCAGAAGTAACCGTATCACCAGGTCTGACCCAAAAAAAAAAAAATATGCAAAGTGACTACAACAGGAGACCCCAGCCCAAAGGACCCCAGAGACAAACTAAATGAGTAGCCAACCTCTAGCAGGGGGCTCTGTTGCACCTCCAATGGCGCACAGGCCGTCCCCACTAGCACCTGGTTCTGGAGAATCCAATTATTATCTCTCTCTCTCCTTTCACTCCCTCCCCCTGCCCCTGTGCCATCTATCTACCTCCACTTTAGTTCCTGAGGACTCTGATGTCCACACAGCATTGGCCCAGAGTGGACAGCAGACTGGTCATACAGTGGAAAACCACAATTCAGCCTTGAAAAGGTCTGACCGCCTGACATCATGACATGTGTGAGGCCCAAGGACATGATCCCAGGTCCCAGTGAGGAGACTCGGCTGATAGCAGGGACACCGAGCCATCAGCAGTGAGTGGGCAGGAGGCAGCCAGGGGCACCTGGGGGAGGGAGAATCAAGTTCATGGTTGTTTAAGATGGAGTAGAGGCCTGGCTGGGGTGGTGACAGGCCCGTGTGAGTCCACGCTGGCTCTGAGGGTGCAGCTCGGGGGACACGTCGGGCATCACTGCCTACGGAGGCTCCCTTCTGCTCACCCCACTCGGGCTCCTCACTCTGGGCTTTCTCATGAAGGTCTCGTCTGTTGATGGCAGCAAAAACCTTCACGGCCATGGCCCAGGCCTTCCGCTCCCGTGGACGTCCATCATCAGGGTGGCTATGTCCATGCGGTCGGCCTTTTCCATCTGGCTCCGAGAGAGTGGAGAGGCCTCGGGAGCACCGTCTTGCAGATGCATCTTGAACTTCTTAAAGTCTAAGTCCTCCAGATCCTCCAGGTAGCGGGCCAGTTTGCAGCGAACACTTGTCATGTTCACCGTTCTGCCCTGCAGGAAGTCGTGGACAATCAGGGGCAGGACCCCTTGACAGGTGCCCCTTTGAGCCGGGAGCGGCTCAAGAGGCTGAGTGCAGGCTTTTCCTGCAGGAGCCCAGTTTTCCTCCCCAGGATCACGTGGTCGTGACTTTTTTTTGGGTCACACCCGGCAATGCTCAGGGTTACTCCTGGCTCTACACTGAGGATTTACTCCTGGCAGCGCTCAGGGGGCCATATGGGATGCCGGGGAATCGAACCCAAGGTCGACCGCTTGCAAGGCAAACACCCTACCCGCTGTGCTATCGCTCTGGCCCAACATTGTGGCGACTCTTAAGCACAGAGCTGGGGAGCCAGAGCGATAGCACAGCAGGGAGGGTATTTGTTTTGCACACAGCCAACCAGGATTCAATCTCCAGCATTCCATATGGTTCCCCAAACACCGCCAGGATTAATTTCTCAGAGCAGAGCCAGGAGAACCCCTGAGCATTACTGGGTGTGACCCCCCAAAAAATAGAGAGCTAGGAACGGTCTGCGCCCCACTTGGGTGTGGTCCCTAAAACAAAGAAATAGTCATGGGTGAAATGATTCACTCTCACTGAAGTAGCTGATCATGAATTAATTAGTTAACACATCCCCTGGCACATGTGGAACCATGAATTCATTCCACGGGAGTGCCCGCTCCAGCTCGCTCCCCTCCCGCCAGGCCTGGGGATAGAGCGGATACTTGCATGCCATGTGGCTTCAACAGACCAAAACTAGTGCAGGAGTCGGGATGCGGACCCTGTGTCTGGTTTACAGGCAAAACATCCGAAAGCCTCCAGACTAGTTGCTGCTACACCAGGCCCTGAGGGTGTAGGGTGTACCTGCAGCTCCCTGTGGCCTGGCCCTGCTGGAGGGATCTGCAGAAACAGCCTGGTGTCTGCCCGAGTGAGCCCCTTCTGTCCCCTACCATGAGCCCTCACCAGTGACAGGTCCCCACCTGTTCCTTACCCCCAACCCTCAAACCCCCACCCCCAGGGTCTGCAGAGAAGCTGCTTCCAGCCCCTCCACTACAGGGCACTGGCCTGCTTCCTAGTTTCTGCTGTGCCGCAGGACCAACCAAGGGTTAGTAGGAAACAGGAAGGAGTGGCTGGGGGAAGGGGTTGGGCCCACAAACAGGAGCCTCCTCTGTACCCCACTGCTGGGTCCTACTGGCGACTCCGGAAGTGGAGTCTATGCCCGGCAGGCGATGGCTGAATGGGCTCCTGGGCTCTGCGGGGGAGCTCCCCCAGTCCCATTCTGGGGAAAATGCACCAGAAGAGGGCGAGGGGCCTCTTGTTGTTCAAAGTGTCCCTCCCGGGGCTGGAGCCATAGCCCAGCGGGTAGGGCATTTGCCTTGCACTCGACTGGCCTGTGCCAGCCTGGGTTCGATCCCAGCATCCCCCGAGCACCACCAGGAGTGATTCCTGAGTGCAGAGCCAGGAGAAACCCCTGAGCATCGCCGGGTGTGACCCAAAAAAGAAAAAAAAAGTGTCCCTCCCAGCTAGCCTCATGTGCCCACCAAGCCCACGCCCTTTCAGACCCTAGCGCCCCACTCTGTCACCCTCCTGCCTCTACCCCTCCACACTCTGTATTCCAGAGCCATGGGGTCCCCTGGTCGTGGTCCAGCAATCCCAGCACACACCCTCATTCTCCAGATCTGGGACCATAGCTTGGGTGACTGGCAGGAGAAACTCCTCTTTGGATTCAGACCTCAACACCCCCTGCCCAGTCACTGCTGGGCCCGAGTCACCCTGTTCCCAGATTTGGACTCACCCAGATGCAGTGTCGGAACAGCAGAGAGGAAATGTGGGCGCTTAAAGGCCAGGCCAGCAGGCAGGAAGGATGTGGGGGGGCAGACAGCAGGAGCCAGTGGGCTTGCGTCACGTCAAGAAGGAGGGTGCTCACCTCCCCAGAGAGACCAGGGTGCTCACCTCCCACAGACCGTGGTGCTCCCCTCCTCCCACAGACCAGGGTGCTCGCCCTCTCCACAGACCAGGGTGCTCGCGTCCTCCCACAGAATGGGGTGCTCCACCTCCCCCAGAGACCAGGGTGCTCGCCTCCTCCCACAGACCAGGGTGCTCGCCTCCTCCCACAGACCAGGGTGCTCGCCTCCTCCCACAGACAGGGGTGCTCACCTCCCCAGAGAGACCAGGGTGCTCACCTCCTCCCACAGACCAGGGTGCTCGCGCCTCCCACAGACTAGGGTGCTCACCTCCTCCCACAGAATGGGGTGCTCACCTCCCACAGACCGGGGTGCTCACCTCCTCCCACAGACCGGGTGCTCGCCTCCTCCCACAGAATGGGGTGCTCGCCTCCCCACAGACTGGGGTGCTCGCCTCCTCCCACAGACTGGGGTGCTCGCCTCCTCCACAGACTGGGGTGCGCCTCCGCGGGGTGCTCTCCTCCTCCACAGACCAGGGTGCTCACCTTCTCCCACAGACCCGGATTCCCAGGCAGAGCCCCTATGCTGGAACCCGATGCCCCCAGCTGAGATGCATCTCTGTGAGCCCACAAGCCAGGTGTCGAGGGTCCCCGTTTCCTGGACCCAGACCCCACTGCAGGAACTTGCAGTTCTGGGGCTTGGTTCTCTGAGAGCCAAGGTTTAACCGCAGTTGCATAACTCCTGCTATTTTTTTAATGCACTGGAATCCTCAAACCAACTTCTTTCATTTGAAGAAGTAGCCCCAGGCTTCCCCGTGCTGCTCTGCCACCCTCAGCGAGCCCTTCCTGCTCTGCCCAGCACTGCCCTGGCTCCATTCCAGGGGCAGCAAACCCAAGTGGTCTGTGGCCCTCTGCAAGTCTGGTTGCCCCCCCCGCCCCGCCCTGTGTGGTCTGTGCCCCTCTGCAAGCCTGGCTGTACCCCTGCTCCGCCCTCATGGCTTGTGGCCCTCTGAAGATCGGGCCATAGTGCCTTGTTCAGTTGGGTGGTACTTTTGCAGCACCTCACCACCCAGGGAAGCAGGAAATAGGGAAAGTGAGTTAGGGGCCGAGAACCATCTGACACAGGACAGGGGCTGAGGAAGTGGGTGGAAGCAGGTGAAAATCAGGAATTTGGACAAGGGGTCCCCGGGAGCAGGTGCTGTCCTCTCTGGGAAAGACCCTGCAAACCCGCCCCAGTGGAGCCCCCAGAGTTCAGAAGTGGGGACAGCACAGCCCCCAACCTGTGTCACGTTGAGAAGGGCAAAGGGCACCGAGGCCTCCGTCAGGAGGTGGCACCTCAGAAGGTGGGGGCCGGGTTGTGATGCCCAGGTTTTGTCTGATTTTATTTACCACACCTGCACTCAGGATTACTCCTGGCGGTGCTTGGGGGGGGGGGGGGGCGCCGGGCTGGGGTGGGGCCGGGCCGTGCGGGGCCAGCGCCCTACCCGCGGCTCTCTCTCCCCCCTTGTCTGATTTTAGACCACACCTGACGACCCTAGGGTGCTGCTTCCAGCGTCCAAACAACTGCTGTTGCCCTTATAGCCACCTGGGGCCTGGCCGTTCCCCAGAGCTCAGCCCTGCCTGGCCGTTCCCCCAGAGCTCAGCCCTGCCTGGCCGTTCCCCCAGAGCTCAGCCGGGCCTGGCAGTGCCCTAGTGCATGGTGCTGCTGGGGGACTCTGCAAGCCAGCCACAGGCTCTGTCTGCCACTGTCTTTCCCACCAACACTGTTGTGCAAGAATCATTTTCACTCAGGGGTGGGAGCAGTCGTAGAGCGAGTCAGGCCTGTCCTGAGCATGTTTTGGTTTTTGATCCAAAACCAAATAGGAAGCAAACCAAAAAAAAAATTCCCTTTCACTTATCAAAACTTGGTTAGTATTCACTTAATATGACTCTAGTGAGAGTCCCACACTTTTTCCTGAAAATGATACTTTCATCACACAAGCAAGCTGTCCACATATCAGAGAGACAGCTTTGCACTGGACATCTCAATGCCCCTTGGCTATCCCCGGAGACTGCTGCATTGAGATGGTGGTGGAGACCTGTCCCTGTACCTGAGAGCAATGTGTGACCCTGACCCCGGCTGGGCTTTGCAGACCCCCGCAAGTGTTGTGGTTCCATGGTGGGAGAGGGGTGCGCGCTGACCACACCATCCCGCCTGCCGCTGGCTGCAGCCTCTCCCACTCCAGGACATTTGTACACTTCATGTAGGATTTCCCGCCTCTCAATTCAAGTTCCTGCCTTATAGAAAATTCCAGGAAAGAGGGGCCGGAGCGATAGCCCAGCGGGTAGGGCGTTTGCCTCGCACTCGGCCGGCCCATGCCGGCCTGGGTTCGATCCCCGGCATCCCATATGGTCCCCCGAGCACCGCCAGGAGTAATTCCTGAGTGCAGAGCCAGGAGAAACCCCTGAGCATTGCTGGGTGTGACCCAAAAACAGAAAAAAAGAGAGAAAAGAAAATTCCAGGAAAGTGCTGGGAGATGTCAGTATTCAGACGCCGTATGAGTCACAACAGCTGGGCGCTTTTCTTCACACAGGGATAGAATTGCAGGAAAGAAATGGAAACGCTTCCATGGGAGATGAGAACACTGTGGTTAGCACTCAAATGACCCTGCAGGAAAGAGGCCGTCCACATCACCCTCCCGTCACGGTCAGTCCTGGTGTGGTCTTGCAGTCGGGGCCAGCTGCATGCATTGGGTTGAGGGGACAGGAAAGACACAGGCTTTGTCATCAGCAGGGAGCGCACAGAGTTCCCTGCAGGAGGGACACCCTGTCTGGGACCCCCAAATGCTGAGACACTATGGCCAGGGTCACCTGACTCCTTGCTTGTCCCTCTAGCTGTGCTGGTCCACATGTTCCAAATAGGCTCTGCTCGCAGAGGAAGCATCGCTGATGAGGCCAGGGAGGAGAGCAGCCCCGGGCCAGGGCCTGTAGGAATGTGGAGATAAAGAGCAGTGAGGGGGCTGGAGTGACAGCACAGCGGGGAGGGCATTTGCCTTGCACACGGCAACCCAGATTCGATCCCCGCATCCCGTAAGGTCCCCGAGCACCGCCAGGAGTAATTCCTGAGTGCAGAGCCAAGAGTAACCCCTGAGCATTGCCAGGAGTGACCCAAAAAAGAAAAAAAAAAGCCAGTGAGGGGGCCAGGAAGAAGCTGGGCAGGTTGGAGCAGATGCTCTGCATAGCAGAGAACCTAGTTCCTGTCCAGCACAGAATGGGCCTCAGAGAACAGCCAGGTGCAGCCATAAACCAACCACAGGAGCTGCAGTGAGGGGCCAGGGAGAGAAGACACGGGTCGGGCACAGGCTTTGATTCATGAGAGCCCAGCCGGGGGCCCAAGTGATAGCACAGCGGGTAGGGAGCTTGCCAGCATATGGCCAACCCGGGTTCGATCCCGGCATCCCATATGGTCGCCCGAGCACCGCCAGGAGTAATTCTGAGAGCAGAGCCAGGAGTAACCCCTGAGCATTGCTGGGTGGGACCCAAAATAGCAAAAAAAAAAAAAAAAAATCACAGGCTTGAGGACAGTGAAGGGCTGTTCCCCTCTGTCTGCACGGCAGCACTCCCTGGCCATGAACAGGAAGGGGCATCAAAGGGGGAAAGCAGCCGTTTCCCTGGGAGTCAGGGAGCTGCCTGTCCTCCAGCGGTGCACGTGCCCGCAGGGTGTCTCCCTCAAGAGTCAAGGGTTGCCTTGCAGATGTCAGATTCCAAACTCACCCACTGGGCCGTTAAGCTCACAGGTGAGGCCAATTGAACACACCCGGCTACCTGGATCTTAGAGTACCTCAAGATAAACTGAATGGGGGCGGAGCGATAGCCCAGCGGGTAGGGCGTTTGCCTTGCAGCGGCCCATGCCCGGCCTGGGTTCGATCCCCAGGATCCCATATGGTCCCATATGGTCCCCTGAGCAACACCAGGAGTAATTCCTGAGTGCAGAGCCAGGAGTAACCCCTGAGCATTGCCGGGTGTGACCCAAAAAAAAAAAAAAAAAAAAAGAAAAAAGATAAACTGAATGATTCCCCCTCCATTTTGTCGAGCCTGGTGGCCCC
This sequence comes from Cryptotis parvus, assembly GCA_021461705.1. NCBI lineage: Eukaryota > Metazoa > Chordata > Mammalia > Eulipotyphla > Soricidae > Cryptotis > Cryptotis parvus. The sequence goes on along the minus strand of JAJIBD010003809.1, from coordinate 31,345 downwards.
CGCCCAGGAACTGCCCTGGGGTCACCAACCATAGCATGAAGAGCCTCACAAGCGGCTGGGGAAGCTGGAACTCGGCTCACCCCCGGGCCCAGCTGACTATGGGGCCCCCGGGAGGACAGATGGGTTTTGGGAGTAGGCCCATCACCTCTGGGGGTCCCGGAAGCAGCCGGATGAGACTCGCCCACCACACTAGCCACCACCTTCGCTGTCCGGATGCTGGGAAACTGCCTCACGACCAGATTAACAGAGCAAAACCAGTTTGAGACCAGGTTGCCTGGCCAGCTTGCGGCGCTGCGCCGCGGTCCATTAAAATAGTGGAAACTTCGGGGCCGGAGCGATAGCCCAGCGGGTAGGGCGTTTGCCTTGCACTGGCCGGCCTGTGCTGGCCCGGGTTCGATCCCTGGCGTCCCATATGGTCGCCGCAGACCGCCAGGAGTAATTCCTGAGTGCAGAGCCAGGAGTAACCCCTGAGCATTGCCGGGTGTGACCCAAAAAGCAAAAAAAAAATAAATAAATAAAAAAATAAAATAAAATAGTGGAAACAGTAATGTCCTTTAATGCACTGCATTCCACGATGTGCAGGAAAGTTTGGCGGGAGGGAGAGATAAAGAGGAGAGAGAAATGACATACAGAACCCGCCAAGTAGTTGAGGTGTGGGAGGGGGAGGGAGGTGGGGACATTGGTGATGGGAGATGGGGTCGGGTGGAGGGATGGGTGTGGAACACTGTAGAACCATAACTCTACATGAGCATCTTTCAATTGTATGTCTAAAATGGTGTAATAAAATTTGGCGGGGGGGAATAATAAAATAAAAAAAAAAGATAAACTGAATGTTTGTAATTGACTTTTTCATTTTATTTCAAAATTTTTCATTTAAAAAAAATCATGAATCATGATGAATTACAAAGGGTTTTTTGCTTTTTTTTTTTTTGGGGGGTCATACCCGGCCATGCTCAGGTGTTACTCCCAGCTCTACACTCAGGAATGACTCCTGGCGGAGCTCCAGGGACCATATGGGATGCCGAGGATAGAACCCATGCCGGCCGTGTACAGGCAAATGCTCTCCCCACTTGCTATCGCTCCGGCTCCTACAAAGTTATTCTTTTTTCTTTTTTTGGGTCACACCCACGATGCTCAGGGGTTACTCCTGGCAGTGCTCAGGGGACCATATGGGATGCCGGGGATAGGAACCCGGTTCGGCCGCATGCAAGGCAAATGCCCTACCGGCTGTGCTATGGCTCCGGCCCCTCCAAAGTTATTCTTAGTGAGTTCCAACACCAGTCCCTTCACTAGTGTTCCTTTACCTCAATTACGGTCCTGTCCCCTGCTTCCGCTCTGTCCTTTTCAGTTGATTTATATTTGAAGGCCTCACTCAGTGGTGCTCAGGGGCTACCCCAGTGCAGTGCTGAGGGGTGGGGTGGCGTGGGTGGTGCAGGGCAGACCAGAGCAAAGCCCACAGCGCAGCCTGCCTATCTATGGCTTGGCCCAGATAAAGTGCCTTTCACTGGGGCCCCCTTCCCTGGACTTTGAGATCTAGCAGTGAACCAGAAAGTGAATGACTGTGGAAATGAAGGCAAAGCTATCCTGAGGTTTAGCTCTTGATGAATAACTGGAGGCCAAGGGCAGTCTGGACTCTCTTTCCGGTCTGAAGGGTTACTTGGTAGGCTGTGTAATTTTGCTGATATGAGATAGCTGGGAGACCATTTGAACTAATAACACCATTCGCTAACAAAATTATGTTAATTTTGTTTCAAATCATACACAGAGGGGTGCTTCTGGGTCTGGAGGCCCACATCCATTGTGAAGGCTGTACCTTAGAGGCCAGTGGTCATCCCTGGCCTCGTCCTCACGCTGTCTCTCTTGGTCCTTTCTTGAACTAGCCACAGTTGCCACCGCCCCACTTCTTTCAGGCCTAACAGTCGGGCTTTAGTTTTTTGTTTGTTTTTTATTTTTTATTTTGTTTTTTGCTTTTGGGTCACACCTGGCAATGCTCAGGGGTTACTCCTGAGCATTGCCAGGTGTGACTCAAAATAGGAAAAAACAAAAAGTTCTGCACTCAGGAATTACTCCTGGCGGTGCTTGGGGAACCATGTGGGATGCTAGAGATCAAACCCAAGTGTGCAAGGTAAAACCCCTGTACTAGCACTCTGGCTTGGACTGTGTATGGGTATTTAGTATAAGTAGAAGGAAGGGGATCTGAGGAATAAAGCCTTTACTTTCCAAACAGAGCAAGAGAAATGACACTCGTGTTATCTGCCCACAGTGCGCCCGCACCAAGGACACACTCAGGCCTCTTCCTGAGGCCGGGTACCACTTGGACATATGGGTCACTCTGAGCTCTTTCAAGGCCCCCTTAACTTTCAGGGCCCAGAAGCAGGAAATATGCCAGGACCAAGGGGTCTTTCCGAGACCACCTTTGCACTGGAACAAGTTCTACACCTACAGGGCAGCATCTGGACAGCCCTTGTCACGTGAGTTCCCGCCCCCCGCCCCCCATACTGGACCCCATCAGAGATGCCACATCTGAGCTAAAGGAAGCCTCAGCGTCTGCACCGGCTTCAGCTGCGCCCTGCCACCAGGGGGCACTTTACCTGCAATGACCACTCTCCCTTTGCTGATAGCTATGTCCACTTTCTTTCTAGCTAGAAATCCTCCCTCTGTACAAGCTTCTGAAAATTTTCGACTTTTCGGATGGGAAGCTGTTCCACTCACAGCTCATCTCATAATCACTGTATCACTGTATCACTGTCTTTCCGTTCATCATCGATTTGCTCGAGCGGGCCGCAGTAACATCTCCATATGTCCTGTCTCATGCTAGTAGAGCCCAAGGGCATCTGCTTGCTCCAGGAACATAAAGAGCCTCAATCCATTCCGGAATGAGGTCTATAATTGTTACTGGTATTTGGCATATCAAATACAACATGGGTAGCTTGCCAGGCTCTGCCGTGCAGGTAGCATACTCTTGAAGTCATCTCTAAGTCCAGCATTTATTGATGAACCGCTGAGGCCGCCTGGCCGTGCGAGCCGGGCTGTGATAGGCTGGTCTGCTGGGTGGAGTTCTGATGAGAGAGAAGTCCGATGTGGAAAATGGAGGCCCTCATGGAGTGGGGGTCGTCTGGCTTGTTGCAAGGCTCTGCTGGGGTGGCGGGCCAGGGCTAGAACCTGCCATCCCTCCTGGGCGCCTTGTGAGCGGCTGGGCACAGGGAGAGCCAGTAGCAGCTCTGCCCCATGTCTGTGAGTCTCTCCATCTCATAATGCCAGCTCGATTTCTAAGTATTTGTGCCAGGGAGGGGCGCAAGCCACCTGACAGAACTTGGGTCTTACTCCTGGCTCTGGTGCTCTCGTGGAGGGCTCAGGGCACCATATGTGGTTCTGGGGATTAAACCGGGGTGCAAGCTTAATTACAAGCTATCTTACAAGCTATCTCCCGTCCCCATTTTATAAATCTTGCCTGAATTATATTTATGACAACATGCACACACACACACACACACACAGGTGTCTATAAACTATTTCTGTGTATCCAAAAGACCCAAAGCAGCAATCTTCATGTTGGGTGTTTAATAAACTTGGGGGTCTGGAGAGAGAGCAGGCTCTTGCCCTCTGCACTACATACAGGCCACTGGCCGCCGCCAGGGGTCACCCTTGAGCACCACAAGCTGAGATAAACAAGCTTTGGGAATTTTGAACAGTTCTTGGCTTTTCCCCAGAAACTTAGGAGCTGGGAAGTGTCCCAGAGAGCAGTGTGGGGGGGCTCTGCTGCTGGTGCCCAGACTAGCGGCTGCCCAGACTCTGCCCAGGATTGGGGGAGGGCAGGGAAGGGAGGGATGTCCAGAATCAGCATTTCCTTAGACTTGCAGATGGCCGGTCAGGATGTGAAGAGGTGGGTGGCCCGAAGACTGACAGACTGTACTCTGGCCTAATGGCAGTCAGATCTTTCAGGCCTTTTTAGAATTGAAGCCCTCCGCTGGGTATGACCTCCAGACAAACGAACAATAAGTAGAAGCAGTAGCATACTTGGCTCTCTCAGCCGGGCTTGGCTATGGATTCACCAGCTGCTCTCCCGAGCAGCCCTGAGCCCTGGGGTGCAGCCTCTGTGCTCTCTGCAGCCAGCTGGAGGACACGGACCTGTGGTCACAAAGGGCGGTTCCCTGTGTTCTGGAACAGCCCCTCAGCCAAAACTGCATCTGACCCTGAGGACTTACCGTCCGGGCCCAGGCCTGACTGCCCAAAAAGGTTTCCAGCTTTGGTTTGGTTCTATGCATGTGTTTTCTTGGTTTGTTTGTTTTTTTTTTTTTTTTTTTTTGCTTTTTGGGTCACACCCGGCAATGCTCAGGGGTTACTCCTGGCTCTGCACTCAGGAATTACTCCCTGGCGGTGCTCGGGGACCATATGGGATGCCGGGATCGAACCCAGGCCGGCACAGGCCGGCCGCGGCAAGGCAAACGCCCTACCCGCTGGGCTATCACTCCAGGCCCCCTTTTTTTTTTTTTTTTTTTGGTGTGGTGGTTTTTTTTTTGCGTTTTTTTGGGTCCCACCCAGCAATGCTCAGAAGTTACTCCTGAGGCTACAAAGGGCTCTACACTCAGGAATTACTCCCTGGCAGTGCTTGGGGGACCATACGGGTGTTGGGGATTGAACCCGGTCTGCCATGTGCAAGGCAACGCCCACCTACTGTACTATTGCTCCCGGCCCCTTTGCATGTGTTTTGTGAGTTTGGGTTTGGCTATGAAGGTGGCCAGCCCAGTGCTGCTCAGGGCCTCCTCCCTGCCTAAAGGACCAGGTGATGCCAGGGATTGAACCCAGGCCTGTGTGCAGAGTACGTGCTCAGCGCTCTCTCTCTCTCTCTCTCTCTCTCTCTCTCTCTCTCTCTCTCTCTCTCTCTCTCTCTCTCTCTCTCTCTCTCTCCCACACACACACCCCCAAAACCACTTCTGAAGTAGCCACTCCTGTGTCCTTGCCAGAGCCCCTTCAGAGGTAGGGACCCATATGCCTCTAGCTGGGTGCACATGGCCCAGTTTCCTGCAGGTTCAGAAATACCCACATATGCAACTCATTTCAGCTGGGCTCTGCAGGGCCCTGCTGCCATGAGCCTCACACTCAGCTCCCAGGACCCACCAAGGGCTGTGCAGGGGGAGGAGGGGGGAGGGCTTCCTTGCAGATTCCACACCCACAGGGCTGCACACAGTGGCTCCATACAGGAGCTGGCCTGGCAAGGATCCTGGCTGCAGACCTTTCCAAAGACCCCCAGTAATGAGAGCAGAATGTGTTCAGCTTGGGGGTGTCTTTGGAAGAAGGCGGGGGCCCTGCATACAGGGGCTTGGGGGGCTCCAGTGCGGGCAGGCCAGGCCCACACTCCACTGACACAGTCTGCCCTAGCACCGGGAACACCTCAGAGTTCTAGAACTCACCTGGTCTCCGGGCAAGGAGCCCGAATTGTCACACTCTGCTGAGGGTGCTGGAGCCCTGTTAGGTCCTGGAGTGCCCTCTGGGCCTGGTCTCCTTGCAGAGAAGGGGCTGGGTAATGTGATCTCTGCCCTGTTCCCAGGCAATTACCTTCAAAACAAAACAGGCTAACTTTGCAAAGAAACAACAGGGCCAAAGAGCACAGGGGTTAAGGTGCTTCCCTTGCCTAAGGCCAACCCATTTGGTCCTTGGAACTGCTAAGAGTACTCCCTGAGGGGCCGGAGCGGTGGTCAAGCCGTAGGTCGTTTGCGCATGCATGCAGTGACCCTGGTTCGGTCCCAGCATCCCATATGGTCCCCACGCAGTGCCAGGAGTGATTCCTGAGCGCAGAGCCAGGAGTAACCCTGAGCATCGCTGCTGGGTGTGACCCAAAAAAGAGAAAAAAAAAGAACTCCCTGAGTTTGCGAGGCGAGGGTCTTTGGTTGTTTTGGTTTTGGATTTGGATTTCTGGGAGGTTTGCCTTTTGTCACACTTCAGCAATGCTCAGGGTTCTCTCCCAATTACTCTCTCTTGGTGGTGTAATTCCTCTTTGGGAGGGGGGGGGAACCATATAGGATGCTGAGGACTGAACCTGGGTCAGCCACATGCAAAGCAAACACCCTATCACAAATGCTGAACTATCGCTCCGCTCTTTTTTTTTTTTAAATGGGGAGGGGGCACACCTGGCTCTGCGCTCCGGAATCACTCCTGGTGGGTTGGGGGAACACATGAGATGCTGAGTATCAAACCCAGGTCGGCCAAGAGCAAGGCAAACGCCCTCCCTGCTGGACTCACTCTCTCTCTCTCTCTCTCTCTCTCTCTCTCTCTCTCTCTCTCTCTCTCTCTCTCTCTCTCTCATTGTGGTTTGCATTTGCAATACATACTCTGAGGGGTTACCACGCATATCTCTCTGGCGGCCACATAGCGTGACCCCTTCACTGAGGGAACCTCTGGAGCTGCCCCTGCCACCACCTCTGCATGCGAAATGCCAGGGCAGGGCATTGGGGATGTCCCTAAACTCCCATGGTGGCTGCACCTAAGCAGGCACGGGGGTGGTGGAGGGAGTGTCCTGTCTACAGGGCCGCCCGCTGGGCTTTCCTCTCTCTTGCCCTGGCCCCGTTCCAGCTAAAGTTCCAGCCCCAAGGCTAGGGAAGCCAGGAGTGATCCCTAGAATTCCAAGCAGACGTACCCAGGAAGGAGGGAAAGGCGAGCGGAACCGGGTCCTTTCACCTTTCTCCTGCACTCGCCACCTGCTCTGGAGCCCTGGAGCTAGGTGTGAAGACCAGACGCTGCAGGCGGGGCCTCAACCCCATTGGACCAGTCATGGACTTGCAGAGCACTTGCAGAGCGCCCGCCTCCGCTGCCAGCAATCCCAGGGGGTGTCAAAGCATCTGTGCGCCTCCGACTGCGCTCCGAGTGCGGCTGGAGGCCCAGTGCCCCGTTTGGCTCTCGCGGCCCTGGCGTCGAGGTCCCTTCACCTCCCCGCCCCGTGTGAGCTGCTAGAAGGCGGATTCACCCCGGGAAAGAGAAGCGCCCGCAGCGGAGGGAATGGGGATGACCTCGGGCCCCAGGACGGAGCAGGGGCGCGAGGCTCACTCGCGGTCCCACCCGGAAAACGGGAGGCTCGGGACTCCGCCCCTCCCGCGCACCGGCCCGCAGGGAGGCCGCGGGGGCGCGCGCGCGAGCCGCAGCGCCCGGCCCGGCCCGCCCGTCGGCGCGCGCCCCTGGCCAAGCCGCCCGGGGCGCGCGCTGAGAGGCGGGGCGGGGCGGGCCGGGGTGTCGGATGTCACCCCCGCACACACCTCGGCCGGGGGCGGGGAGCGAACCACTGAGATGCGGAGACCTCCCCGGTCCTAGAGCGGAGCAGGAAGTGTCCCGGGGGAGGGAGCGGAGGGCTCCGGCCTTTCCTTTCCTCCGCGTCCGGCGGGCTCCGGCGGCGGCCAGGCCTGCGGGCCCGAAAGGGACGCGCCCGGCGGTGAGTGCGGGCCCCACGCCCCCGCCCCGCGCGCCCCCTGGCCCCACCTCGGGGCTTCGGACCCGCCTCCCGAGACCTCAGACCCCCGGTCCCGCCTCCCGGTTCCCCTGGACCCGCGTCCCCGCTCCCCCGGCTTCTCTGGCCCCCGAACCGCCTCCCGGCTCCCTGGGTCCTGGCCCCCAGCCCCGCGGCAACACGATGGTGTCTTGCAGGCGCCGCCACCCGCCCGCGCCTTCCCGCCCAGGTGCAGCCGAGCTTCGCGGACGAGCAGGAGCGGCGCCGCCTCCTGGGCCGGGCGCGCCGGACGATGCTGCGGGGCCGGAGCCGAGGCTCTGCGGTGAGGAGCCGATCGGCTGAGCCCTGCGCGGTGGCGCGCGGGATTGCGCGCGAGCGTGCGGGAGGGGCGCAGGCGGCGGCATCCACAGCCCGCCCGGTCCCGCCCAGGGCCCTGGGCTGGGGGCTCCGCTAGTCCCCGCCCCCGCGGGCACACTCCGAACAACCGGGAGCCGGGGCCCGCGCTGCTGGCGCCCCGAGAGACTCAGCCAACAAGGCCGCTTCTCCTCGAATGTGCGCCCGCCCGAGCCATGGCGCCCGGCAGGTGGCCTGGGCCGTCCAGGTCTCTACCTGCAAGTCCCGCACCTACAGGGCAAGCCCCATGCCCATCAGCGGTGCCGTGGGCCGGCTCTTAGGTGCAGGGGGCGTCTTCACGCCTGTCTCAGTCTTCCCCGCCCGCAGTTCACAGCCCTCTGTCCTTGGAGGCGCTGGTGGGACAGTCGCGTTCTTGATTGAACTCGCGCCTCGGACCCTGGTCCCGTGCTAGTCGGGCGCTGTCCAGCCCTTTCCTCTCCCACGCCAAGGAGGCTCCTGCGAGCTGTGCCCCTGACTTTGCCTTTCAGCTCTTTCTGTCAAGGCCCCGACATCGAGGAGTCGACGTGGGCTCTGAAACCTCCACATAGCGGCTTGCTGGCTTGTGCCTCAAAGGCCCCTGCAGCAGGTAGAGAGCCCAGAACCGGGGGCTGGTGCAGCGAGGTTGTGGGGTGTAGCCCTGGCCCGGTCACCACCCCAAGACTCGCCCGCAGGAGAGCTGCGCATTGAATCGGTGATTTCTGTTTGGAAATAGGCTCGTCCTGGGCAGCTGAGCCCCAGCTAAGCCCATCATGCCCACAGCCCTGTGCCCCGCGTTTTGGCTCCGAAGGAGAGCGAGGAGCCCCAGAAGATGAGGGGCCCTCCAGGAGAGAGCCCCAGTCCCGCTGAGGGGCTGCCCAGCCCAGAGTCCTCCAGACGCCTCTTCCGCCGCTTCCGCTACCAGGAGGCGGGCAGGGGCGAGGCGCTGCAGCGGCTGAGGGAGTTGTGCCGGGGCTGGCTGCGACCCGACAGGCTCACCCAAGGAGCAGATCCTGGAGTGCCTGGTGCTGGAGCAGTTCCTGGGCGTGTTGCCGCGGGAGGTGCAGGGCTGGGTGCGCGGCGCAGGAACCCGAGAGCGGCGACCAGGCGGTGGCGGCTGTGGAAGCCCTGGAGCGGGGGGCCGGGCGACCCTGGCAGTGGGTGAGCGGGAGCCCGGGCAGCCATGGCAGTGAGTGAGCGGGCGCTGGGGTCGCCCTGGTGGTGGGTGAGGGGGGCCCAGGCAGACTCTGGCTGTGGGTGAGCAGGTGGCAGGGCAGCCCCAGCCGCTGTGCTTAGGGGCCCTGCCAGGCCTGGTGGGGCTCCAGGCACTGGCCCAGACTCCGCTCTCCTGACACTCTTTCTGGGCTTGCAGCTCAAGCACTGCGAGGACCCGGTGGTGATCGATGATGGGGACGGCCCCGGCCCCCAGACCAGGAACAGGAGCAGCTGTTGGCCGAGCCTCAGAGCCACCCAGCAAAGGGCCAGGATGGCACAGCCGTGGCCCTGGCCCAAGGCCTGGGGCTCCCCAGCAGGCTGCCCAGCCAGCCCAGCGGGGACCCAGGTATGGGGGGGTGCAGGTGTGGGCAGGCAGACCGAGGTGGGTGCCCTTCATTCCACCCTGCACGCCTTCTCGGGCTGATCCTTCCCAGCCACGTGGGTCAGACTGGCGGTTGGGTCTGTCCTGCTCGTGCTGTTGGACCAGCCCTGTCCGTCAGCAGTGGCCCTGGGCATACCCCTCTCATTTGGTGGCAAATCTCCAGGCTGGTGGGTTTGGAGTCGGGAACCGCTGCCCCCTAGGGCCCATTGTGAAACTGAGCATCCGCATCCGCAGCCGCCCCAGTCCCACGGGGCTGGGGTGAGGGTTTGGAGACAGGTTGGTGTCTGCGTGGGGCTGGGACATGACTATGAGGGTTGAGCACAGCTTTGCATGTAGGGTCCAGATTTGTACTTTTTTTCTTTTTTATGTGGGGGGTCACACTTGGCAATATTCAGGCGTTACTCCTGTCTCTGCACTCAGGAATTACTCCTGGAGGTGCTCGGGGACCATGTGGCATGCTGGAGATCGAACCCGGTTCTGCCGTGTGCACAGCAAATGCCCTACCTGCTGTGCTATTGCTCCCGCCCGGGGCCCCCAATTTAATCCCAGATTTGCCTCGCCCACACAGTTGCCATGCTTGAGCCCGAGAGCCAGCTCGTGGAGTGACTCGGACGAGTAGAGTATCAGTCCTGGTGGAAGTTGTGCTAAGTTTGGGCTCCTGGGTGCATCCCTGAGGTGCAGCAGGGGGAGGCCTGTGCCATGCTGCTGGGAGCACTCGGGTCAGCATGCAGAGCTCCTGAGCAGTCTGCAGCCCTTTCCCGGGGCCAGCAGGTAACAACCGATGCCCCACCTTCTGCCCAGCTCCCTTGAGGCGCCACAGCTTAAAGCTCCAGGCAAGGGTCTACAGGCTCTGGCCTTGGCTCTCTGCACCTGCTCAGCCTCGTCATCCACCTCCTGCACACCCCACACGCTCCATCCCTGCGTCTCACAGCCACATTCTCACCTGTATCCCACAGCCCACCCCTGAATCTATCCTACACCCCTCCTGAACGCCCCACTCTGTACCTCCTACCTGCACGTCATGCTTGCACGCCCCATACCTCACACCTGAGCAGCTTACACCTGCACACGCCACACATCAGTGCACAGTACACCTGCATCCCACACCTCACACCCCACAACCCACACCTCACATCTCACCTCACACCACATCTTACACCTCACACCCACACTCTACACCAGCATACTCCACTTCTCACCTCACAACCTCTACACCCCATACCTCACATCTGCTCACCTCACACCTTCACCAGCACACCCACGCCTACACAGCACACCCTCGCCTACACCAGCACACCCCACGCATACACCAGCCTCGCCTGCACCAGCACACCCACGCATACACCAGCACACCCTCGCCTACACCAGCACACCCCACTCCTACACCAGCACACCCCATACCCCACGCCTACACCAGCACACCCCGCGCCTACACCACCACACCCCGCGCCTACACCAGCACTCCCCACACCCGCGCCTACACCAGCACCCCACACCCCGGCCACAGCACACCACACACCCCGCGCCTACACCACCCACACCCCACGCCTACACCAGCACACCCCACACCACGCCTACACCAGCACCCCACACCCCACGCCTACACCAGCACACCCCGCGCCTACACCAGCACACCCCACACCCCGCGTCTACACCAGCACACCCCCGCTCTACACCAGCACACCCCACACCCCGTCTACACCAGCACACCACACCCCGCGCCTACACCAGCACACCCACACCTACACCACCACCACACCGCCCTACACCAGCACTCCCATACCCGCGCCACCCAGCACACCCCCGCGCCTACACCAGCACTCCCACACCCCGCGCCTACACCAGCACACCCCGCGCCTACACCAGCACTCCCCACACCTCGCGCCTACACCAGCACACCCGCTACCCTCCCCACACCCCGCGCTACACCAGCACACCCAGTTCTTGCACTCATCACTGCTGTACCCCCACCCTATACATTCCACCTCTGCACACTCTCTTGTACCCTCACAGTGCTCTCCCCTCCGCATGCCACAGGTGCACAGGCACCGCACAGTGACCAACATGGTCACTGTCTCTGTCCTGGAGCCTCCAAAGATCTGAGCTGAGGGGCAGTGGGGCTGCCTCCTCCCGCATCCGCATGTCAGTGTCTGTTCCACTTAGACAGTCGAGGGGATTAGGGCTCACCATGACTGCACGTGGCCTTTGTCACCACTGCAGAAGCCCCTTCAAACACATGCCCACTCCAGGATGGAAATTCTCACAGAATTTGGGAGACACAGTTCATCCCAGGTGTAAGCACAAGGGCAGCAGGGCCAGATCAATAGTACAGTGGGGGAGGGCATTTCCAAGCACCTCAGGAATTTCTGAGTGCAGAGCCAGGAGTAAGCCCTGAGCATCACTGGGTGTACCCAAAAGTCAAATGCCTTGCATCCATGAGGCAGGGCCCCATGGCCTCGTGTGCGCCCATAATGGGAGCACAGGACAAATTCCCATCATGGGAGCATCTTTGTGCCCCTCATGGGGCTCCTAATGAGCTCCCAGAGTGAAGGGCTGGGCCAGGCACCAGACCAGAGCACATTCCACATTGCCCTGAGCATCTGTCGTCCCGCTTCCTGCAAGGACCTTCCCCAAGGAGGTTCTTCCTAGGGTTCATCTGGATCTGGAATCCAGAGAGCTTGAGTGTCCTTTGGGAGCAGTATTCAGGACCCCACCTTGGAGCCCTGGGGGATGCCAGCGGCCCTGCCCAGCCACTTCCAAGAATTGAGTCCCAATGGGCTGGAGCGATAGCTCAGCGGGTAGGGGCGTTTGCCTTGTCTGGGCCAGCCTGTGCCTGCCCGGGTTCGATCCCCGGCATTCCATATGGTCCCCCGAGCACTGCCGGGAGTGATTCCTGAGTGCAGAGCCAGGAGGTACCCCTGAGCGCGGGTGTGACCCAAAAAAGCAAAAAAAAAAGAACTGAGTCCCAAGTGTGTGGTCTAAGGTATCTGGGAGCTTCACCAGCTGGGCCCTGGTTTGTCATCTCTGGTACTGCAGTGGTCTGTGCTGTCAGTAGCTGCCCTGGGCTGAGGACCATCATCTTGGTGTTGTCCTGGGAGCCACTCAGGCAGGCACACAGGACCCTGCTATGTGTTTCAGCACCGCAGGCCATGGCCCTTCCAGAACCCGCTGGCTCCCGGGACACACAACAGGAAGCCACCGTGCAGCTGCCCCCGGTGAGTGATCCTGGGGTCCCATCACCTCTCACTCTGGGATATGCTGGGATCTCCTTTCCCTCTGCCTACCCGATCTCAAGGTTTGTGCTCACACTGGGTGCCAGTGTCCATCAGCAGCAGTCCAGAAGTGGGGTCCCACAGCATGGAAACTGTTTCTGAGTGTTCTCACGGTCTAACTTGGGGCAACCGGCCAGAGACAGGGTGACCCAGAAAACACGGTCCTATATTCAAGCCTGACCCCATGCCCTCTCCAACAGCTTCTGGGCCACTCTCAGCCCTGCAGCACAGCCAGGGGTAAGGCCAGCTTCTGCACTCTGTTCAGGTGCTGTGAGCTCCTGCCTGTGCCTGACCGTCTCAGTCTCTGGGAACTGCCCACCTACACCAGCTTCCCCAGCGAGACTCAGCACATGCCCCCATGCCTCACACTTGAATTGGTTTAACACTTGTTTAAACCTGAGCTGCCCCCACCCCTAAAACTGCCCTTTGAGCCTACGGGGTTTGGTTTGGTTTTGGTGTGGTTGGGGCCACACCTGCCCTGCCCACTGCGTCCCTGTTGAGTCTTTGCAGCATATTATTTTCTTTTGGTCTTTTGTGATTTTGTTCTTTCCTGTCTGAGAGCTCTTTGTCTTTGCTGAAAGTCCTCTTCAGTTGACCCGGATTTACAAACAATTCCCTCCCGGGGCTGCCCTGCCAGCCCCTCAGACTTTCCCAGTTTAGGGCCAGTTTTACCTTTCTAAGGAGTTTGCTTTTGTGCTGCCTAAACTATTTGTTCGGTCTTAAGCCCCAAAATTTTCTCTCCTATTGTTTTTTCTTTTTTTTCCTGCAAGTCAAGGCGGTCACTTGGGTCACTTGTCAGGATCGTTGACCCTTGAAGCTGCAGTCCTGGACTTTTTCCCTGCTAGAGCTCACAATTGCAGCTCGGAAGGTTCCTTTCTCCTTCGCCAAGAGTCATCCACTTGGGGCTGGAGTTGTAGTACAGCGGGAGGGTGTTTGCCTTGCTTGGCGCGCTGATCCGGGTTCAATCCCCAGCGACCCATGTGGTCCCTCAGGCACCACAGGAGTAACCCCTGAGCCTTGCCAGGCAGGACCCCAGGGGAAAAACAAAAAGATCAGCCATTTGTGTGTGTGTGTGTGTCTGTGTGTCTGGGTGTGTGTCTGTGTGTCTGTCCTGGTCCCCCTCTCTGAGCGCCCCACTCTGCTTATCCCCGCGGAGACAGCAGCTTGATGCTGGCCTTAAAACCAGATACTCTGACCTCTAGCAGGCACGGGAGCCCCTGTGCCATCCTATCTGGATTTTCCCAGTCTCCTCCACCTCTGCGTCTGTCTCACAGAAACCTGGGAGCCCCAGTGCCACTGCGTCCTCATTTCTGTTTCTCGTGCCCTAGTGCAGTGGGTCTTGGTGTTTATTTTGTGTCCGCTGGAGTCACGTGTCACAGTAGAGGAATTTTATTTAATTTGCTTCTGTGTGTTTTGGTATTTGGGAAGTGCTCCCCAGGGGTCCTTCAGGGGGCCTGTGGTAGCCGGAGGGCAGTCCAGGTGTGTGCTGGTCCGAGAGCTTTTCCCTGTTGACTGCGCACCATGGCACAGCTGGTCCTGCATGTGGGGCTTTCAGCACCCAGAGCTCCAAGGGGCAGGGGCACAGTGGGAATGCCAGGGACCCGGCTGACTTGGGTGCCCTCACCCCCATATTCTCCAGCTGGATTTTTTTTCCCCCTTCATTTTGCTTTTTTGAGTTGCACCCTGCAGTGCTTGGGGGGTTACTCCTGGCTCTGCACTCAGGAATTACTCCTGGCGGTGCTCAGGGGATCATACAGGGTGCCGGGGATTGAACCCAGGTGAGCTATATGCAAGACAAACACCCTCCCCACTGTGCTATCGCTCCAGCCCTTCAACTGTTTTTTTTTCCCATTTTATTTTATTATACCACCATGAGATACAGTTACAAAGGTGTTCCTAATTGGGTTTCAGTCATACAGAGTTCCAGCACCCATCCCTCTTCCAGTGCCCATTTCCCACCACCAGTTTCCCCAGATTATTCCCTCCCTTGTCCCCCCAGCCTGCCTCTATAGCAGGCACTTTTCCTCTCTCTCTCTCTCTCTCTCTCTCTCTCTCTCTCTCTCTCTCTCTCTCTCTCTCTCTCTCTCTCTCTCTCTCTCTCTCCCCCCCCCCCACTCCCTCTCTCCCTCTCTCTTATACATTGTGGCATGCCATATATATTTAGGGGTTATCATGTGTAAGCTGGATTTTTTTTTTTTTGCTTTTTGGGTCACACCGCCCAGGGGTTTCTCCTGGCTCTGCACTCAGGAATTACTCCTGGTGGTGCTCAGGGGACCATATGGGATGCTGGGGATTGAACCCGGGCTGGCAGGGGCTGGCCGCATGCAAGGCAAACGCCCTACCCGCTGGACTATTGGATTTTTTTTTAATAAGTGATGTAGGGAGAGAGGCATCCAAGCGTACTGAGGGAGGTAACTGCCCTGGGAGTGCCCTTTCCCAGCCCAGCCCTCCCGGGCTCCCATGTGGTCATTAGTCTGCGTGAGGGATGTTCTAGACACCATGAATGTGTCGCTCTGTAGAGCAGAATCTGTGTGTGGTTGGGTTTTGGTCAGGGGTCAGCACTCAGGGATCAAATCTGGGTTGGCTGCATGTAAGGTCAACACCCTACCCTCTATCCTGTGTCTCCGACCCCAAAAAATGTTATTTGGAAGATCTTTGCAGTTGACTAGTGAAACGCTGGTTTAGGGTTCAGCGCACGGAAGTGTCTGCAGCGTCCCCAGAGATGAATAAAAGTGAGAGTCGCTTTTAAGTGCCCAAAGCCTCAGGCTCCAGGTCAGAAGTGTCTCTGCTGTGACCAGCTGTGAGGCCTGGCTCAGGTGCCCGTCACATCTCGAGCCTGCACGTCCCTGAGCGTCCCTGGGCTCACCGCCCCCACGGCCCATGCAGCTCCGGTCTGCAGCCTCCCAGCCTCTCTCCGCCGGCTCCTCCCAGGCCCAGCAACCTGTCCTGTGGTTTCAGAGCCGGGTCTCTCCCTTCAAGGACATAATCTTCTGCTTCTCACAAGAGGACTGGTCGCTCCTGGACCCAGCGCAGACTGGCTTCTACGGAGAGTTCATCATAGGGGAAGACTGCGGGGTGGCGCTGCCCCAGAGTAAGACCCCAGCCATCCTGCCCTGAGCCCTCTGCTTTCCCGCCAGAGTAGATCTAACATGATGTGTCCTCCCCTCTGAGCAGGTGAGCCTGAAGGCCCCCTGCCCCCTGCCCAGGGTGAGGAGAACGAGCCCCGGGTTCCAGAGTGGCCGGAGGTACCGAAGGACACGCCCCAGATCTCCTATGCAGGTGAGGACAGGAGTCCCAGGCTCCCCAGCTAAGGGCCCTTCACACCCCTCTGCAGCGGCCCCATCAGTGGGTTTTCCCTTTGCTTCTTAAAGACCTTTCAAGCATGCAGCCACTCCAACTAGAAGAGAGAACCGGGACGAGCTGCAGGTGCCCGAATTCCAAAGCAGCCCGCAAACAGCCCCTGCGCAGAGCACCTGCCTAGGTACAGGAGGTGGGGAGGAGGGGCCGCACTGCGTGTGCACACTCTGAGTGGGATGTCTGTGGGGTGTGAGTGTGTGCATGAGTGTGGAGTGTGTGTATGCATGCCCATTATGCATGGCGTGTGTGTGTGTCTGGCAGCAGAGTGCACAAGTGTGGTGTGCACACGTGTCCATGCTGTGTGTGAGCTGGGTCAGAGCGTCCCCTCACTCTGCCTGCTGTCCCTCCCCCACACTGGTGGCATCGCTGGACTCCTCCCTGCTCACTTGCTCCAAGAACCTCAGGACCTTTCCTGGGGATGGAATCAGTAGAGGCCACGCGGTCAGCCTTGGAGCAAGTATTTTTCTCCTGGTCTCTCATAAGGCCTGAATGTTCTGGGCATGAAGGAAATTTGCAGAGGCTGAGCAGGGCCTCTGGGCAGTGAAGTATCTCACTGTTCCCATGCTGCCCTGGTGCCAGATAGGGGGTTTCTCACTGGACTTAAAGGACTTAAATGGACACACACTCACAGGGATGTACCCCCCAGGCTTTGCCTGGCCGGTACCCAAGCTGCAGAAAGCATGTGTGTGAGTGCATCTGAGTGTGTCGGGGATTCTGGGAGCATGTGTGCGTGCGTGAGTGAGCTGCTGGGATCATGTGTGTGAGGATGTGCGAGCCATGGGAGCATGAGTGTGGGAGAGCCGCTGGGAGCGTGGGAGCTGCTCCCTCCACCTCACTGTCCAGCCACTGGGAGTGCGGATATATGGCAGAGGACTGGCATCAGCCCCTGTGCAGTAACCGCCTTCCCACCATGGATTTGGAGGATGCAGCCCCGTCCTCTCCTTTGGATCAGGGACAGGAGCCCAGAGCCGCTGCTTATGGCGCTGCCCTGATCACTAAATCCTGGTGAGCCTGCTATGGGTGTGCTGCTAACAGTGGTCTCGGGGCCGCTAGTGAGCCTTGAGGAGGGGACACTAGCCAGGGCCTCCACTGCCTCCCCAAAAGGACCTGGCCTGGAGAAGTTCTAGTCTACTGAACTGGGAAAGATTTAAAGCAGGGGCCTAGGAGAGAGCCAGACCCCCATCCACTCCAATTCCCAGCCTGGGTGTAACTTCCACCTGCTCCCTGCAGCAGGTGCCGGTGCCCCGTCCCCCCTGAGTGACCCCAACAAGGAGGTGAGCATTGAGATCGTGCTGTCCAGCTCTGGAGATGAGGACTCGCAGCTGGGCCCTTACTGCACGGCCGGCAAGGCGGGGGCAGAGGCCCAGCCCCGCCCCACAAGTCCTACGTGTGCCCCAGCTGCGGCAAGGCCTTCCGCTGGCGGGTGAACTTCGTCCGCCACCTGCGCAGCCGCCGGGAGCAGGAGAAGCCGTTTGAGTGCGCTGTGTGTGGGGAGTTGTTCGGGGACAGCGAGGGCCTGGGCGGCCACCTGGAGACCCACGAAGCCCGGAAGCCGTACCAGTGCGGCGCCTGCGGCCGGAGCTTCCGGCTCAACTCGCACCTGAACTCACACCGTCGGATGCACCTGCAGGCCGCGGGGAAGGGCGCGGCGCCGGGCCAGGCCCACCGCTCCGACAAACTTAGGTTCACGTGCTGCCAGTGTGGGAAAGCCTTCCAGCGCCGTGACCACCTGGAGCGCCATCGCAGCATTCACGCCAAGGACCCTGGCCGGCTGCTGAAGTGCCGCTACTGCGTCAAGCGTTTCCTGCACAACTACAACCTGCTCCGCCACGGCGGCTGCACATGAAGCGCCGCTCCAAGCAGGCTCTCAACTCCTACTGAGCGCCGGGCCCGTGGGGCCTGCGACAGCAGGCCGGAAGCCAGGGGATGTGAGCTCAGGGGCCACGTGTGGTCTCAGCCTCCTGGCAGGTGTAACCCCTAGAAACAAAGCACCACAAAAGGTGCTGGTACCGCGCCCAGCCCCCTCCCTACATGGGCCTCACCTTCCTCAGGTAGAAACCCGTAGTGGATTGCTTGAGGCAGCAGTTTGCCAGCTGTGCCCCAAGGCCAGGGGAGGAGTTTTGGGGGATCTGAGGGACCCAGCCGCCTGCAGCACAAGGGCTGTCTCTTTAGTCTCCTCGCCGCAGGGCTGTGGTGGGCAGATGGGAGAGTCAGTGGACAGGGCGGGGCAATGGGGCACAGGGCTCCCAGGTCACCTTCCAGTAGTTCTGGGGCTCTTGCACACCTGCCCCCTACAGAGGGGAGCATGTTCTCATTGGAGTGAGCGTGAGCTTCCTGGCAGGGCCTGTCTCTGCCTCCCATCCCCCGTGTTGCTCCTTGGGCACAGGTACCCCTGTGGGTCCAAAGTCAGTGCCAGCCTCGGCCTTAAGACCTGCACCCATGCCCTCCCCTACCCGCCTCCACATGCTGGACCCTGGGGGGTCTCCCCTTTAGTGTTCTCCCCAAGTCTTCCCACCCAAACATCTGGACATGGTGCTGAAGCTCCAGTGCAGCCTAAAGGTATTCACAGTCTGGCCACACACACACACACCCTCCCGCTAATTTCAGCCCGCCTTGCCTCTGGCAGGTTTGTGCCATCAACTGCCACACTAGCACTGGACCCAGATTTTTCTTTTCCTCACCTGGCCCGGCCCAGCTTGCTAGGACCCCAAAGGTGAAGTGGGATGTGGCCAGGTCAGATTGCCAAGCCCCGTCTTCCGAGCGCCTGCCCAGAGCAGCCATGAAATAAAACCTTCTGGCCGTGCCGCACAAGAGGCATGTGAGTGGTTCTTCCGCGGCGGATCCCCATTTGCTCTGGATCTGGTCTAGAACTTAATTCCCCATCAGTGGGTTGGAGCCCCTCATCTGCCAGGGTACTCCCCGCGTCGGGTAACACTGAAGCCCTGGTGACGGACCCAAATCCAGGTTCATCCCGCAGAGCAGTGGGACGCCTGTCCATGCCCATTCTTCAGGGCTCAGGAGGGTGGGGGGCTGTGCCTCGCCTTCTGAGGGTCAAGGCTCACTCTTCAGATCCCAGCTGGGGAAGGGGTCTTCCCTCCATGACAGACCACTGGCACCAGCCCCACACTGGTGGCAGCAAGAGCTTGAAGAGTCGCTTCTGGCATTAGGGCAAGGGTGGGGAGAGGTCCCTTTTGGGGCCTTGCAGTGGCCATCTTCATTTCTCTGAGTCCCCCCCCCTAATGACCAGCACATGCATGGGGGTGGGGTTGGGTGACAGTCCAGGGGGATCCCAAGCACCTGCTGCCACAAGAACTTTAATCCGGTGACACACATGATGTGGGGGTGCCTCTAGATTTAGAGGGTTTGGGACACCAACTGGTACCAGTGGGTGGGGTGAAGAAGGCTGCTGGCCAGGAGTGGGGAGATACTGCAGCAATAACCTCTTCGGCCAGCTGGGGTGCGGGGCCTCACTGCAGAGAGAAGAGAGAGGGAGGGTAGGCTGGGCTCTCCCAGGCGCACACTTAAGAGCAAGGAATCAACTTTCCTAGCCTGGGGTGGGCAGTACGGGGGTGGGGGACCTGCCACCCTTAGGCTGGGAGCAGGGCAGGCCTCCTACTCACCTCCCTCCCTGTAATGGGTTACACTCCTGCCTTCCACAAACACCCACTCTGCATACAGGCAGAGCTCCAGAGTGCAGCAGCCGCTGGGTACACACCCCCAGCACCCCAACTACATGCAGCGAGCTAGAGCAGATTCAGGCCCCACCTGCAGCAGCATACTGAGGCCCAGGCTCCGGTGCCTTCTCTCCAGCTCCCTCACAGCCTGCAGCAGGGAGGCGGAAGCGCTGGGTGGGCTCAGCAGGTTCAGGGACCCTCTCGTCGTGCCCGACCTCCCGCAGGAAGCGCTGCTCCTCCTCTGTGAAGAACGCCCGTAGCCTCCGGTAGTCGGTCAGCGCCTTCTTCCTCCGGTCCATCACGTGGCCCTGCAGGCAGACACAGAAAGGGACAGTGTGTCTCAGGCTCATACCCCAGCCCCTGCCCCACTGGCCACCAGAGGTGGGGAGGGGGGCAGGGGACCTTCTGGGGCGCTCCAGACGCTGCCCCAGGACAGGCTAGCCCCGGGCACTTGCCTTCCACACAGCGGCGGCAGACTCAGCCTGGCCATGCAGGTCCCGCGCGTCCTTCAGGTCCTTGCGCATTATCTCCACGGACCCCTTGTGGTCCTGGGAGAGGGGGTTCGTCAGAATAGCCCAGTCCCAGGGCCCTGACCACAGCCCGCAGGTAAGCAGGGGTCGTCAGCAAGGCCCTCCCCCTCAGCCACAGCCCGAATCCTCCCAGCCAGCTGTGGATGCAGGTGCCTTCCCTCGAGTGGGCTGGGGTCTTCTCTCACGAAACCCTGCGACCCCACTGCGAGCAGCGCGACTCTCGCGGACCACCTGTAAGGGTACAGGGCACTGGGGGCGGTGCACGCCGAGGGTCGGGGTAGGCGGTACGCGTGCGGGGCGCACCTTGCCGCGCAGAACCTTCCTCCAGCGCGGCTCCCACTCGGGAGGTTCGGGACCCCCGGCCATGCGGCAGGCTGCGCAAAGTGGACCCGCATCCGAGCGGCACAGTAGCTGCAGCGCCGCCTCGCTGGCCGGGCCGTCCCGCGCGGGCGCTGCGGCCGCCTCCTCTAGCGCCAGCAGGCGGCGGCTGAGCGGCGGCCGGCCGGGTTCCACGGCGCGCTGCCAACAGTCGTCGGCACACTCCGGGCACGGGAAGGGTCCGTCGTCCTCGGCCCAGAAGCGCACCACGCACGCCCGGCAGAAGCGGTGGCCGCAGTCTGCGCGCACGGGCTCGCGGGGCTCGCGCTGGCACAGGGCGCAGGCGGCCTCGGCGAGGCCAGCGGGGAGCGCCAGGGTGGCGGAGACGGGGCACCCCGGGGAGGGCGCGGGCGAGCCTGGGACGCTGGGCAGCGGGTGGCCGGGGGCGGCCCGCACCGTCCTTGCGGAAACGGCGGCGGCGACGATAGTTGCGTTCTCCGCGGACGGTCCTCGCAAGGATGGGCTCCGCTCTCTCGGAGGCGGCGCGCTCCGTGTCAGGTCCTGGCAGAGGTGTGCACCTTCGTTCTGGCGCTTGCCGCCGGTCGCTCCAAACTCGGGCCCGCGGCTTCCACCCGCGTCCTCGCATCCCTGAAATTAGATAGGAACCGTCACTCCTGCTACAGCTGAGTCGTGGACAAGAGGCAACGTGATACTGTGCGGAGTAGCTCCTGAAAAGGGCTTTGTAAACTGCTAGGACCTGAACCGCAGGCTGCTCAGCGCCCGTGCGGGGCTGGGGCGGGGCTGGCAACGGCTGCGTGGGTCCTCCCCCGTGCAACCGCCTGTGAGCCCCGCCCCGCTCTCGGGCAGCATCCCACAAAGATTCCTTGGGGCTGCCCGGGCCGCCCCACCCCCTGAAATGAACAGGGGGCGGGGGCGGGGGGGAAGCGCTGAAAAGTAAATTATCACCCGGGAGAGAAGAGGGGTCGGGCCCCTGCAGGCTCTTGGGAGGGCCCAGAGCGTCTCTTCCCATATTGCTAGTTATCTGGCTTTCCTGGGCAAAAAAAAAGCATCCCGTTTGGGGTTCTTCAAATCTGTGCTATTGTTGGTACCTTGAAAGCGCCTGACCAACACCTCTGATCAAGGTTAGCCTTTTTGACCGGGGAGTGGGTCGAGGCGAAAAAAAAGGGAAAATTAAGTTTCCTGCTTGGCACTTCGGGATAAAGCGCCATGTAGGTGAAGTCGCCTCCCGACCACATAGAACTCTGCAAATGGTGACGTGCACGCGGACCTTTTCAAGATGCAGATTCTGATGCAGAACCCTTTGGGCTGGGGTCCGGGATTCTGTATTTCTACACAGCTTCCCAGGTGAAGCTGAAACATATGAATTCCTACCGTTCTGCTGCTATCTGAAGTTAATGGTGCAAATTAGCCTCGTGTATATAGAAATTAATATAAGAGGGGAGGCAGTTCAGGGACTATTGACTTCCATAATCCTGTTGTTGATGGGTAATTAGGGAGTAATAATAGTATCTAATTAGGAGATATTAGGCGACAGATGCGATCGTAATAAACTGGTGGGAAGGATTAGTGTTTGCTTTCAAACCAATTTATTCCCCTCTCCGGTTATATCTGCCTTGTTGCTCCACATCCGATGTAAGAATCTTCATAAATTTCCCAGAGCTTCCTGGAAAAACAGTTTGCATTTACTCTTGAATTCTACAAAGAATTGACCTCCTTGCTTTGTGGGAGGGGAGCGGTAGAAGCCCCAGTTCTCCCTGCTCGTGGGAATCAGAATTAACTCCATTCTGTTGCCCTGTAAGCCAGAGATCGGGCGGTTTTGCTTGTTTTCGTAGGTTGGTTGTAGCTGTGTCCAGTCTCCTGGACTAAACAAAGAGCCCCTCGGGATGCCGCAGAGGGTCCGCACGCAGATGCCAACCGGACAACGGACGCGTCCGAGGCATCTTCGGATTGGTTGGACTATGGTCCAATAGAAAGGACGAACTGGCATCCCCTATTTGCATAAGTCCTTCGAGCGAGGCTGCTGTCCAATCGGGCTCTAGAGCCTCGGAGCCTTCATTTGAATATAGAGATGATAAATAGCGCCGCCCGCGCCGCCCCGCGCCCGTAGCGCCGCTCCACCTCGCCTCGCTATGCCAGACCCGTCGCGTTCGGCCCCCGCGCCCAAGAAGGGCTCTAAGAAGGCCATCACCAAGGCGCAGAAGAAGGACGGCAAGAAGCGCAAGCGCGGTCGCAAGGAGAGCTATTCCATCTACGTGTACAAGGTGCTCAAGCAGGTGCACCCCGACACGGGCATCTCGTCCAAGGCCATGGGCATCATGAACTCGTTCGTCAACGACATCTTCGAGCGCATCGCCAGCGAGGCGTCCCGCCTGGCGCACTACAACAAGCGCTCGACCATCACGTCCCGCGAGGTGCAGACGGCCGTGCGCCTGTTGCTGCCCGGCGAGCTGGCCAAGCACGCCGTGTCCGAGGGCACCAAGGCTGTCACCAAGTACACCAGCTCTAAGTGAGCGCGCGGCGGCGCAAAGGCAACCAAAGGCTCTTTTCAGAGCCACCTCCTAGTTCAAAAAGGAGCTTGCAACCTGGTCTGGCTATGACCAGCATTGTGTTTGGGGTGTTGGTTGTGGGTGAGCTCGCATGTTGGGGACCAGAGGAAAAAGCTATGGCTCTTTGGGGCACATGAGCCCAGGAGGCTTAGCGAGTCAATTAGCCTCAGCCCCTGCCAGAAATCTGAGTGATTGTGGAGGGCCATTCTGACTACCGACTCAGTGTGGGTGAAAGCCTAAGAGGGAAGCCTCCCAGCCTCCCCCTACACAGCCTTCCTGCTCTTTTCAATGAGCAAAACGGTGGTAGCAGTTGCCAGTCAGGTTTTTTTTTGTTTGTTTTTTGTTCTTTTTTGGATCATACCCAGCAATGTTCAGGGGTTACTCCTGGCTCTGAACTCAGGAATTGCTTGTGGTGCTGCTTGGGGAACCATCTGGGATGCTGGGGATCGAACCCAAGTCAGCCATGTGCAAGGCATATGCCCTACTGGCTAGAATATCGCTCCAGCCCCAAGTTTTTTTTTTTTTCTTTTTGGGTCACACCCGGCGATGCTCAGGGGTTACTCCTGGCTCTGCACTCAGGAATTACTCCTGGCGGTGCTCGGGGACCATATGGGATGCCGGGATGGAACCCGGATCGGCCCATGGGCCAGCCGCATGCAAGGCAAACGCCCTACCCGCTGGGCTATCGCTCCAGCCCCCTCCAGCCCCAAGTTTTATAGCTGAAATATGTGCACTCATGTTTGAACCAGGTAATAGATGGAATTCTTGTGCCTTTGTATCTGCCAGGGGACAGATAAGGCAGCCCCCTGGATAGCACTAATGATCACACAGGCAGGCAGGCCTACCTAGGCCTTGAGCTGGCCTTCTACTAAAAACAACAGTCATAGCGTTACCTGGTCACAAAGGACACCGCAGAGCAGCTGGGGCTATTGTCATGCATTCCTCCATATTTAACCACTTCCTCTGCAAGAAAGTCACCCATGGGATTTAGGGTACTTGGGTGGTTTGAGTTCCTCCCCACCCCCCATCTTGGGTGTGCATGTTTGTGTTTGTGTATGTGTGTGGCATATTCAATATGCCAAAAACAGTAACAATAATGAACCTCATTCCCAATGAAGGAAGACGTTACTGGCACCTGCTCTCGCAAATCCATAAACAACGGGAAGACTAGTGATAAGTGTGTGTGTGTGTGTGTGTGTGTGTGTGTGTGATGGTGCCCGAGTACCAAGTAAAATAGCTCCCATTGGTGCTTAGGAGCTATTTTACTTGGGACTTTGGGTCCCCCCCAGGGCTCTCTGCATTCCAGCCTCCCACCATTTGTGGACCTTAACGGGAAGGGTTGAGGCACCATGTTCCAGGGTTTCATGGACCCTTGGGTCTGCCACATGCAAAGCAAGCACCTTAAAGCCTTTGCCTCTTCGGCTTTTTTTTTCTTTTTAGGTCACACCTGACAATGCTTAGGGGTTACTCCTGGCTCTGCACTGAGGAATTACTCCTAGCAGTGCTCAGGGGACCATATGGGATGCCAGGGATCGAACCCAGGCCGGCAGAGGCCGGTCGCATGCAAGGTAAATGCCCTACCTGCTGTGCTATCGCTCCAGCCCCTTCTTTTTTTTCAAATGAGAACTACCATATAGTTTAGTTAATCCAATTCTAGGTATTTTATTTCATTCTTCATTCTTTATTTATTTATTTTACTTATTTACTTATTTTGCTTTTTGTGGGTCACACCCGGCAATGCTCAGGGGTTCTCCTGCCTCTGCACTCAGGAATTACTCCCGGTGGTGTTCAGGGGACCATATGGGATGCCGGGGATGGAACCTGGGCCGGCATGGGCCGGCTGCGTGCAAGGCAAACGGCCCTACCCACTGTGGGCCTATCCCCCCGGCCCCCTGGTCCTTTTAGTGTCTTCTTCTTTTTTTTTTTTTTTTTTTGCTTTTTGGGTCACACCCGGCAATGCTCAGGGGTTTCTCCTGGCTCTGCACTCAGGAATTACTCCTGGTGGTGCTCGGGGACCATATGGGATGCCGGGGATCGAACCCGAGCCGGCATGGGCCGGCTGCGTGCAAGGCAAACACCCTACCCGTGTGGCCTATCGCTCCGGCCCCCCCTTTTAGGCTTCTTAAAGGGATAGCTTTCCCCCTTAAAATCTAGCAAATGTGACCAAAGAATTGCACCCAAAGGGGCTGGAAAAATAGTACAGTAGGTAGAGAGCTATTCTTACATGCAGATAACTCAGGTTCAATCCTCAGCATCCCATATGATCCTCTGAGTACCACAAGAGTAACTGCTGAGTGCAGAACTGGAAGTAATTCCTGAGCATTACTGGGTGTGGCCCCTAAAAATTTGCAGCCAGGAGGCCAGAGAAATAGTACAGAAGATAGGGCACTTGCATTGTCCATAGCTGACCTGAGTTTGATCCCCAGCACCCCGTATGTCCTATTATCCACCAAGGAATGATCCTGAGTGCAGAGCCAGGAGCAAGTCAGAGTCACCATCAGGAGTGCACCCCAAAAGAATGATCTAAATTACCTCATACCTCATTGTTGATGCCAGAGAGCTCAACAGGCTGGAGCACAGGTCTTCATGCTGAAGGACCAGGTTCAATCCTGGCACTGTATATGGTCCCCTGAGCACTAGACCAGGAGTAGCACCAGGGCAACACCAGTGTGTGGAGGTCACCTCTGGCAGTGCAAGGCCTTGAACCCGGGCAGCTGCATGCCAGGTCAGTACCTGTACTATCTTTTTTTTTTTTTGCTTTTTTTTGGGGGAGGTCACACCCGGCAGGTGCTCAGGGGTTACTCCTGACTCTGCACTCAGGAATTACTCCTGGAGGTGCTCGGGGACCATATGAGATGCTGGAGATCGAACCCGGGTTGGCGCTGCAAGGCAAACACCCTGCCTGTTGTGCTATCACTCCGGCCCCAGTACCTATACTATCTTAACCCCTATACTCTATGGCCCAGAAACTTAAACTATTTATTTTTGGGGCTGGCATAATAGCACAGTGGGGAGGGTGTTTGCCTTGCACACGGCCAACCCAGGTTCAATACCCTGCATCCCATATGGTCCCCCGAGCACTGCCAGGAGTAATTCCTGAGTGCAGAGCCAGGAGTAACCCCTGAGTATTGCCGGGTGTGACCCAAAGAGAAACAAACTATTTATTTTGGTCTGGGGGCCACACCTGGCAGTGCTCAGGACTGACTCCTGGCTCTGTGCTTAGCGGTCACTTCTGGAGGGGCTCGGGTGCCCATACATGCGGGGATAGTATCTTGGACAGTTGCATGCAAGACAAGTGCCTTCCTCACTGCTCTCTGGCCCCTCTCAGTATACATTATAAATTATCTTCTTACAAATTAAAGTCAGGGTGAATCGTTGGGTCCTCATGTTGAAACACTGAGAATTGCTGGGGGAGGGGCCAGAGCGATAATACAGTGGGGAGGGCGTTTGGTTTGCATAATGCTGATACGGGTTCAATCCCCAGCATCCCATATGGTCCCCAAGCACAGCCGTTCCTGAGTGCAGAGCCAGGAGTAACCCCTGAGCATTGCTGGGTATGACTGAAAAAGAAAAAAAAATGCTAGGGAGGGTTCCTCCCCAAAAGGGCAAAAGCAAGAAGACGGTAATAAAAAAGGTAGCTGTGGGTCGGAGGCGAAAGTCCAGCGGGTAGGGCATTTGCCTTGCACGCGGCCAACGCCGGGTTCGATCCCCGGATCCCATATGGTCCCCAGCACTGCCAGGAGTAATTCCTGAGTGCAGAGCCAGGAGTAACCCCTGAGCATTGCCGGTGTGACCCCCCCCCCAAAAAAAAAAAAGGTAGATGTGTTTCTGGAGCGTATGCTTGACACTACTGTGCTTCTTTCCCTTAACCAAATTGTCTTCCAACAATCTAACCTAGTTCAGAGCAAGAGAGCTGGCATTAAGGCATCACATAACGTAAGACTGGCTGGAGGAGGAAGCTCCTTAGCACAGAAAAAGGTCATTATTTTCATCTTAAACCAGCCTCTCCCTTCCCAGAATGAAATTCACAGCATGGGTGCGGTCACAGAGCCTGCTCACCCCTGGACGCCTCTTTCAGGCTTCAAAACCCAGTAAATCTGCTTTTCTGGAGCAGTCTGATCGGACAGGGATGAGGCACTGGTGTAAAGCTAATGGTACTCGGTGACATCACCAGGGCCTCAACCACGAGACACGGGGGTGCGGGAGAAGAGTAATAGCACAAGGACCCTCACTCACGCGGAATAAGGTGAAATGGTGGAAACGGGAGGATAAATGTCCCATTGTCTTTTTAAATACACCGCTCAAGTGTCCTTAAACTAGGGGACACGCTCCAGCACTCCGCTCGTGCGCGCGCGCGCTCACACACACGCATGCACAGTCCTGTGCTGATAGCGGGGTTTCACCCACCCTCCCGTCGTGTTCCAAACCCTTTCTCGACCATGTGGGTGGCTCTGAAAAGAGCCTTTGGTTGCCTTTTGCGCCGCGGCGCGCTCACTTAGAGCTGGTGTACTTGGTGACAGCCTTGGTGCCCTCGGACACGGCGTGCTTGGCCAGCTCGCCGGGCAGCAACAGGCGCACGGCCGTCTGCACCTCGCGGGACGTGATGGTCGAGCGCTTGTTGTAGTGCGCCAGGCGGGACGCCTCGCTGGCGATGCGCTCGAAGATGTCGTTGACGAACGAGTTCATGATGCCCATGGCCTTGGACGAGATGCCCGTGTCGGGGTGCACCTGCTTGAGCACCTTGTACACGTAGATGGAATAGCTCTCCTTGCGGCTGCGCTTGCGCTTCTTGCCGTCCTTCTTCTGCGCCTTGGTCACCGCCTTCTTAGAGCCCTTCTTGGGCGCGGGGGGCCGACTTGGAAGGATCAGGCATGATGGCGGATCTCTCCAGACGGACAGGAGTCGCAACCGAGCAACGCTATTTGTACTACATTTATGCAAATGAAGGATCAGGAATCCCTGGCTTCTGATAGGACAAACTTTCCTATTACGTCACCACCGACAGTCACATGCAAATGAGGGATGGCAGTTTCCTTTTCTGATTGGCTTCCCTCGCAGTCCAATCGGAAGCTCTTGCCTAACCGCCCTCCCAACCGTATATAAGTGCTCATGGCGCAGCTCCGCTCCGCTGTCTCGGTGCCTGTTCTGCAATTCTTAATCCTCTCGGCGACTCGGCTCCGAGATGTCTGGCCGCGGCAAGCAGGGCGGCAAGGCGCGTGCTAAGGCCAAGTCGCGCTCCTCGCGCGCGGGGTTGCAGTTCCCCGTGGGCCGAGTGCACCGGCTGCTCCGCAAGGGCAACTACTCGGAGCGCGTAGGGGCTGGCGCCCCGGTGTACCTGGCGGCGGTGCTCGAGTACCTGACGGCCGAGATCCTGGAGCTGGCGGGCAACGCGGCCCGCGACAATAAGAAAACGCGCATCATCCCGCGCCACCTGCAGTTGGCCATCCGCAACGACGAGGAGCTCAACAAGCTGCTGGGCCGCGTCACCATCGCGCAGGGCGGCGTCCTGCCCAACATCCAGGCCGTGCTGCTGCCCAAGAAGACCGAGAGCCACCACAAGGCCAAGGGCAAGTGAGGCCATCACGTTGGCCATCCCCGGCCCTGCGCGCCGGGCCCAGCGACACCAAAGGCTCTTTTTCAGAGCCACCCACTTTTTTCGAGAAAAGAGCCGTACTTGAATCACGCTGGTGCTCGCAGCAACAGGATCGACCGGTGGGGACACGGGCAGGCCTTCTCCTGGGCTCTCGGGCGGACTCGGTTCCGCCTCCGGGGAAGGCTCGCCGGACAGGTGGCCCACAGGGGTTTGGGTTTAGAATCCTGACCCCAGGCGTCACGTTAGTCGCCAATGCAGGATGCGGCTCCACTCGGGCGCCGCTGGGTAAATAAATCCATGTGCTATTAGAATTATTAAATATAATGATCTGCCACTGGCAAGCCAGATAGGTCGGTCTTGTGATTGACCTTTTAATGGACTCAAAGGCGAGGTCTAGAGGGTTTGAAGTGATCGCGCTAGTCTTGTGGGGCGGGGCTATGTACTGGGAGTGAATGATCCGATTAAATGGTGTTTTTCTGGTGTTTTTCGGTTTTCTTTTTCATTCTACCAGTGATAAGTCCAGGGCATGACAGTCATGTGCTCAACACGTACCTGATGAACTGATTTTATTTCAAGGCGTGGCTTTCAAAGAAATGTCATTGTAAATTGTATGGTCAGAGGAATTAAAATGGTCTGATTTGGCTTGGTCAAACCTTCAATGATTCCCTTGGTTGATTGCTAAAATCAGAATAAAATAATTTTATGCAGTCTGACAAAGAAACAAGGTTTGTGAATTTAGTAAATGGGCTGCGAATGTCAGAAGAACCAGGTTATGCAATGTATATCCTATTTCAGAAATCAACAGTGGGCACCATTTTCTATACTGTAGCCTGGCTGGAGCACCTCTAATGCTAATGCAAGGCAGCTGAGAATGGGGGAGTTAATAGTGCCTCCCTCCAACGTATAAAATCAGGTGAACCTTGAATAGTAAAATAAGGAAAACACAAAGTCAGAACTCTGCATCCATCATTAATGCCGGCTTTGGGGCCACACCTGATGTGCTCAGGAGTTACACATGGCTCCAACACCCAGGAATTACTCCTGGCGGTGCTGTGGGGACCCTATGGGATGCCAGGATGGAACCCTGGTCAGCTACTTGCATCAGTGCCACTGTAAAATCACCGCAGCCCCTGTTTATGGTCTTTGTTACAATTAATATAAACCAGCAGCCCAATTAATTCAGCAATATTCTGTACTGTCTATTTAGCTTACTAAAGTGGGGTATGCTGAAAGAAGGGGCCTTTGACAGCTTCTGAGGCTTCCGCATATGGTGAAAAATGGTAGAAAGCAAGTTCCAGGAAGCATTTTGCTTCTACACAGTCGCCTTAGGGTTTGGGGCTGCTCACACTTCACACTCAGCTGAGGCACAATCAGGTTAATGGGTTTCAAGGATTTTCAGCAGTTGCTTCCTCTAGTGGCCAAAGGCCTAGGCCAGCAGGAGGCACAGCATCTCTCTCTCTCTCTCTCTCTCTCTCTCTCTCTCTCTCTCTCTCTCTCTCTCTCTCTCTCTCTCTCTCTCTCTCTCTCTCTCTCACTCACACACACACACACACTCACACACACACACACACACACACTCTTTGTGGCCTCAAGGAACCAGCTCAGCTCAGCTCTGGGCCCCAGGTGGAAGGAGGGGTCTGTCGGGGAACGCCGCCAGGGTCCCCGACAGTGTCAGGACAGAGGTTGTCTTCTACCTCCAAGGACGCCAGGAAAACAGATGAAAACTCACGAGTCTGGTGCAGTTCCAAAAATGGCTTTTAATAGTACAAAAGCTCTTCCACAGCACTCCAATATAATGAACAAACTCTAGCTCTGGTCCGAACTTAGACCATACAAAAGAGCCTAAGTCTCCCACCAAAGAGAGAGGATGTCACCCGAGCTGGAGTCCTACCCAGAAGGAGCAAAAGGCCAAGGAGCAAAAGGCCAAAGCCAAAAGCCAAAAGCCACAGGGAGCCAAAAGCTGAAGGCTGAGGAATCAAAAGGCAAAGGTGAAGGGGGCCTCAAGTCAGCCCCTTATATACACCAAAGTAATCCAATCGGGAGGTTGTCATGCCAACAAAGAACCCTAAACAGAGTGTAGTGCCACACCCTATTGCAGGTATAAACAAAGGTTATACCAAGGACTAATCCCGAGATTATCTCTTATGTAAAACACTGGAGAGAGGGGGCTGATATAAAGTAATACATCTTAACTTCATGAGCTTCATGTAATCTAGATGGTACCCACAAGGTCCTTATTATTATCTGCACCAGTGTGATTCTGAGTATCTTGTTCTCATGTACTGAAAGGGTCATACTCGCCTGCTTAGAGCAAACTAGTATAATCCTTCCTATAGTCTTCCTATAGTCTCAGCGTAGCCAGGGTGGTAGTCTCCCTGGTAAATTCTAACTGTCCCACGTTGGGTGCAGTGGGTATAAAGAGGAGCTGTGCCCAATCTAGAAAACATAGAAGTCTTAGTAGATGTATAAGTCAGAAGTTATTCAATCAAGGTGACTTCTGTAAGTGCCACACCCTCTAGCAGTGTTTACATAGAAGAGAGGTCTCATTAGAATGAACCTTGGCTTAAATGAGATTAATCTGGGAGTGAGCAAAACAACAAAACTCCCAGATTAGCTAAACATGTCCTCCAACA